>BQNB010176454.1:0-13060 GCA_026074375.1 Tanacetum coccineum
AAAATAGATCAAAAGTCACCCAATGTTTGTTTTAATGCATAAAACCTTCTGATATTATCAGATAATAGATTACTATTGAAATTATGGAACTTTTGTGATCATTTTCATATACTAACTATCTACTTATTATAGGAAACTAATAAATATTGGACCAATATATTTTATAACAGAGATGTGTGACACTATAGAAAGCAAGCAATGCCTCAATAACTAATACTTCAACATGCTTGGTGTTGCTTTACTGATTAACAAAGATTGCCTTTATAAGATGGTTATACCATTAAGAAAAATGACATTAATTAGTTTTAAAAAGCAATCCCAGACAGCCTCTAATCTAGCAGATTCATTTAGCAAATCCCAAACAGCCTTGTGTGAGTAGTTCTTCCATATCTTTTACAAAACGTTCCAGCAGATGTTACTAAATCTCTTTTGAATTTCATAATCAAATATTAAATAAGTAGATGCACCAATCATATACAAATTACCTTTTACCATTGTAAAACAATTACTTATAGAACTTCCATCTTTATCTTGAAGCGATATCATGAGCGTCCTAAAGATCTCCAACTGCATTAGTTAGAAAAATAAGATTCAGGTGAGGAGTTAAAAGGGGATGTTTGGCACTACATTTTAAAGTATCATGTAATAGATGGTTTCAGAAGATTGTGTTCGGATTACTTTGTTTCAAGAGGTGATGATCAGGTGCATCGAGTCCCATCTCAATCAAAGCATACCTATATATCTCTTGATTGCACAAGACCTTCTTGAAAGTAGCAACAAATGGATCCAGCTTCTAGTGAGCTTAGAACAACACGTTCAAAGTGATTAAGAGCTTGTCCAGGATACAATAATCAATTAAAAATTTGAAATTATCTTACCCACACACTCCCTAATTATTGTAGTTACTGTAATATTCAGGTTTATTAACTTTTTAGCTAATATGAACATTTCAGCCCCTGATAGAATAACCAGATAACTTCATCGCGCATTCTAATCCTTGCTTTAGTTTGACCTGTATTAATTGCCAAAGAAACATAAAACAGAACATCTATATATATCAAGTCTAAACACTTACCTTAAACATATAGATCAATGTTGGCACCAATTTTCTTTGCAAAATCCTTTATAAAAGAATGTAAGCTTCACTTACATATTTGCCCATTCAAATGTGGTGTATGATCCCTATACATAATAATCCATAGAATCAAGGGAAATAAATAATGGAGAATCAGGATAACGTTATCAATCAAGTAAAAAAACAAAATACTACCTCTGGTCGATTTGCTAACAAATAATATTGCATGTACACCTTATCACAAAGTCACAAAGTCAAGCCCTAATTTGCTCAATTATAGTTAAAAAAAGTGAATGGCACGATTACTTCCATAACTTCTCGCACTTCTGCTTTTAATCTCAATTGTCAAAGTAATGTTATTTAAATTACCTAATCAATCATAGACATTAATCTAACAGCACGTGCGCGAAGGAATGTGCCTGGCAATACAGGTTCTAGTGAAACAAATATTATGAGGTTAAGAGTTAAGTTAAAATATAACTAAAGCTCCAAAAATATCATACGGTCTGCATACCTGCATCAATATCAACACATCAATGGTATCATCATTAGGGTTTTGAGAAGAAGATAGATACATTTTTTACGTGGTTCATTAGCGTCTTAAGAAGAAGAGATGCACAACTTGTGGTATACATAATACCTAAATAACAAAAGAAACATAATTTTATCATTATGATTTTAAAAAGATACATAAATTTTTTACGTGGTTCATTAGGGTTTTATGGCACATATTGCAGCCTTTATGCATTCCCTTCACCTTTGTGAACCTGCTGCTAAACCTATACCAACAAAACGTAGAAGCCAAGAAAATAGTGTTACCTTTGTTTGAATGATTATAGGTTGAATGATCAAATAGGTAGGATGCAGAATTTAAACCAACCTGTTTGAATTGAGATTCTCCTCTGGAGACACGTGGAATTTAATTCTTTCTTTCGATAAAGTCACCAGCTCTTCATCATCGTCTTCATATTCAACCTATTTTTATGACACCAAACAGTTAACAGATCCACTTCATATTCATTTAATCATACCACAAACAAAGGGAAGAAAAATTACATAATACCACAAAGAAAAAAATACGAATACAAAAAAAAATATCATAATACCAAAAAAATTGAAAGAACCGAATTTGATAAGCTTAATGTAAACCCTAATATATTCGTATCAAGAATTGAAAGAAGTTTATCATTAGGGTTTATCATTAGGAGACGTTCTTTGTGATAGACATCTTTTTAAAATAAATTCCTAAAGTATCTAAAAAGAATATTTAGATTATATACCAAATTTTATATTTGGTAGGTTAAGAGTATTTTCGGTAATTATTTTTTGCACGACCTTATATATTTTAATTTTGCAAGATATAATACAAAATAATTAGCTAGTCTAGTGGTTATGTAGTTTGTTAATATCACAAAGATCATAGGTTCGAATCTTGTTGCTGGCAGTTTTTTTAAAACCGAATTTAAAAAAGTGATGACATGGCAACAAATCTTGTTGACATGGCACATGGATTTATGACATGGCATTGTGGGATGATTAGTAGGCATTATGATGTGCCATGCATCTTCTTATATATAATGTGTGTGTGTGTGTGTGTGTGTGTGTGTATACACGATTTTATGACTTAAGACTCAAAACACAACAATCTTGAATTATTCAACCAACCTTTCCACTTTATTTAAACTGTATACCAACTCAACTTCAAATGTTGAGAGACGTTTTAATGACTCAAAAAAGTAAAGATTACAAGACTCAACTAATACACAACCAAGTAATAAAAAAGATTACTCACAAACCCTAGAATTAGATCATAATACGAATACATAGATGACATGAATTTTTAGAGAGAGAAAACAAGTATCAAAAGTAATAAACAATGTGCCGAAGATAAGCTTCTATAGATGAGAATATAGGGCATCACTAATATCCAGACTTGACAACTTCAATCCCTCAACTTCTGTTAACCTGCCAAACACAACCAAAGAAAGAACAAATAGAGAAATGTAACTAAAACTCAATTTTCCTTTATAAACCTAAAGTTTTAGCAATTAACTTTGACCATAAGAAACTTACCAAACACATTAAAAATTAATACCCCTCTTAAGTTTACTTATGCTACAAGTCCAATAGATTCAGTAATTCACGAAACTGTTTGTGATCTTTTATTGACAAACCTTTTGTAAAGAAATCAGCCACATTTTCTTCAGATTTGATCTTAAATGTTTTGATCAAATATGCAGAAACCTTTTCTTTAAGAAAATACAAGTTTGTCTCAAAATGCTTAGTCCTCTCATGAAATACAGGATTAGCAGCCATTTGGATAGCAGAACTGCTAACACAACTTATAGGAACAGGTAGTTTCATATTAACCTTTAGATCATTCAAAATTTTAAACATCCATATCACTTTACAAGTTACACTATTCATTGCTATGTACTCAGCCTTAGTTGAGGATTTAGCAAGAACATATTGTTTCTTACTTTTCCATGAAACAAGATTCATACCCATATAAACCACCAAAACTAGTCATAGATTTCTGAGTGATTTTGCATTTAGCCCAGTCAGAATCAACATATGCAGACAAACTAAGATTAGTTTCATGCTTAAAAGATATACCAGTTCCTCGAGTAACTTTAAGGTATCTTAAAACATGAAAAGTAAGTTTCAAATGGGATTGACAAAGAGCATGCTAGAACTGACTAATGCAATGAACTGCATATGCAATGTCAGGCCTAGTCATAGGCAGGGAAATCAATTTACCCACAATCTTTTGATAGCAAGTAATATTACTTAACACAGAATCAATTTCAAGCACAACTTTATCTTTCTTTTTCTTAGATTGATCAGGAATTGGTGCCTTAAGAGGTTTACAGGCCAACATTCCATATTCTGATAATAGTTCCAAGCAATATTTTCTCTTATTTAAGCACAATCCATCACAAGTTTCCAAAACTTCAATTCTAAGAAAATACTTAACTTTACCGAGATCTTTAATGTTAAACTTAAGACTTAAGAATTCTTTGAACTTATTTATCTCAGTCTCATTATTACCAGTTCTAATGATATCATCTACATATACAAGTAAAACAATAAAAGTATCATCTTTAGACATGGTATATAAAGAGAAATCACTTTTGCTCTATGTAAAACCATTTTCACTTAAAACCTGAGTTAACTTTACATTCCATTTTCTAGGGGCTTGCTTGAGCCCATATAAAGACTTGGAAAATTACAGACCTTTTTTCTTTTTCAGAAAAATGACCATCATGAAACTGCATATACACATCCTCAACTAACTTTCCATATAAGAAAACATTATTTATATCAAGTTGATAAACATGCCACTTATTACTTACAGTAATAGTAAGTAAGCATCTAACAATCACAATTTTGACTACATGAGAGAAATTCTCCTCATAGTCAATTCCTTCCTTCAAGCTATAACCTTTAGCAACTAACCTTGCCTTAAACCTTTTAACCTCACCATTAGACTTATACTTAACTTTGAATTATCCATTTAGAACCTATGACCTTTCTATCCTTAGGCAACTATAATTTCCCAGGATTTGTTTCTATTTAAGGCTTCCATTTTTTGGTTCATAGCCTCTACCCACCTAGAATCATTAGTAGCTTCTTTATATGTTCTAGGTTTATGAATTTTATTTAAGTTATTGGAAAAAAAAAGTTGTCTATGGACAGATTAGAATAATTGACCATAGAATTGATATCATATTTTACTTTATTGTCCAAAACATAGTTGTCAAACTTTGCAGGCATCCTATGCTGTCTAATAGATCTCCTAAGTATTGAATCCTATGGAATACTAATATGATCATGTTCAAATAATTGGTTAAACTTCACATAGTCTTTACCCTCAGACTCATAATCATCATCATACAGTGTTGCATCATCACCTTTTGGACTTGCACCACTACTGCCAAGGCCATCAGGGTTGGTGTTACTATGTTTGTTTAGAGACTCTGTAAATACATCCTCAGGATGACTGGTAGCTGTGGGTGATGTATCAGTGAATATGTTTGCACATTCAGGTGACTTACCAATGTCATCACTATCACCCTTCCTACTATATCTCTTATCATCATAGGGTTCATCAAACTCGTTTACTGGTGGTCAAAAAACTTCATCAAAAAAGTTTAAACTGTTTACACCATTTTCTTCAAAATCAAATCTTTTCTCAAACTTTAATTTTTATAAGGGAACACTATTTCATAGAATTTTACATATCTAGAAAATAAGACAGTTTTTGTTATAAGGTTAAAAAGTTTATAATCCTTTTTAGTAGATGAATATCCTATGAACACACACTTATCAGACCTAGCAACAAACTTATCATTGTTATTTAACACAATTGCAAAACACAAGCAACCAAAAGACTTAAAATAAGAGAGACTAGGTTTAGTTTTATAGATCATTTCATAAGAAATTTTTCCAGAAAGAACAACACTAGGTATCCTGTTAATTAAATAAACAAAAGTTAGAACATATTTAGTCCACATGTTTACAGGTACCCCCCCCCCCAAACATGAAGGCTCTAGAAACATTAAGTAAATGACTATGCTTTCTCTCAGCTATACCATTCTGCTGTGGTGTATAAACATAAGTGGTTTGATGAACAATTCTTTTCGAAATAACAAAATTATCCAATGTATGATTTACATATTCAGTTCCATTGTCAATTCTAAAGATTTTACCACTTATATCAAGCTGTGTTTTTTATCAGATTATAAAATTCAACAATTTTATCAAACACTTTATTTTTTTCCCTTTAACACATACAAACACACAGTCCTGGTATAATCATCAACAATGGTTAAGAAAATGCTAAACCCTTTATTACTTTTAACTTTGTAAGGCCCCCAAACATCTAAATTAACTAAGTCGCCTAAACACTTGGTCTTATGATCACTGAGATGGAAAGGCTCCCTAGTCTGCTTAGCCTTGTCACACGCATCACACGGCTAAGTATCAGAAAAACTATCTATTTTTATTTTATCTTTTAAAATAGACAGAACTTGGTCAAATGGATAACCAAGTCTATTATGTCATAAACATTTAGATAAAAGACAACTAGAGATATTACTATTAATAAGTTTTCTACCTTAATTAAAGGAATACATGTCATTCTTTTCACTTCCAGTCTCCATTAGGTACTTTGAAGAGAATCCTAAACAAAACACTTAGACTCAGTGAAACCGAAAACAAACTTATCATCCTTAGTAAGTTTATAAACATATATTAGACTGACTTTATAGCCAGGTACCACCAAAACATCCTTTAAAAAAAAATTATCTGAAAGATTAAAACTCCCAACATGTTAACCATTTTAACAGCCCTATTAGCGTGAGACACAATCATTTTCAAATGAGACACATCAATGAGATCATACAAATGTTCAGTAGAAAAAGTCTGATGTTAAGTGGCACCTGAATCAATAATCCAACCAATATAAGTACTATATGTACTGATATTGGTATTATAATCAAAAAACCTATAGGAGACAAAACTAATCACATGATTATAAAAAGCAAAAGTACCTGCTGCACAAGACTATAGCTCACCAGAATCAGGCTTTAACCCAATCAAAGCCATCAGCCTTTGAATTTGATCAGAAGTGAAGGGTAAAGGACTCCTTGCACTTTGATTAGGCTTAACAGAAGAACTAGAAGCACTATTAGACACATTAGAAGATCCAGGATTCCTTTTCCTGAATCTTAAAGGATAACCATTAAGCTCAAAACACATATCAATAGTATGTCCAGTCATATGACAATGCTTGCACACCAAGCTATTATTCCTACTATGACCTCTATTTTAATTGTTTATATTATTAGACCAAGTATTTGATCTAGAAGCAAACACATATGAACTTGGTCTAGTAAAACTTGAGTGCACAAGATTATTTTTATGAGATTCAACCATAGGCAAAGTAGCAAAAGCAGACTTGACATCTGATAGAGGTTTAGTAGTTAATATTTGACTCTTGACAACACCATAAGTGTCTTTAAGTCCCATAAGAAACAACATCAACCTCATAAGACCTTTATGATCTTTCAGCTTTGAGGCACTATCACAAGTACATGAAGGCAAATCAAACAAGGGTCAAATTGCCTCCATAAATTGATATAGTTGTAATAATACTCACATAAAGGTGAACCAGATTGAGGTAAAGAACAAATCTTATAATGTAAATTATATATCATAAAACCATTAATTTTATTATGTTTCCGCAAATTTATCCCAAACAGACTTTGCATTTTTTGAAAAATATTACCCTTGATACAAATCTAAAGAAATACAACCAAGAATCCAAGATAACACAACAAAATTACACCTATCCCATTATTCCTGAAGTAACACAATACTTTCACCTCTTTTACATTTTCCATTAATAAACCCAAGCTTATTTTTAGTGTGCAAAGCTAAATGAACAGTAGCAACCTAAACTTTATGGTTATCGATTCCAGTAAGTTTAAATGTAATCAAAGGTGTGCCATTAGAGTCATTATCATGAAAAAATAAATGGTCATTAACATGCAGATTCAATTCAGTATTGCTACCACTAGCATCATCATGAGTTTTCTTATCTTTATTAGGATCCTCTTCTGTTGAGCCAAATCAGTACCTAATGATTTTTACCTTATGATTTGAATAGAAAATATCCTAAGTGTTAGATATCCTTAAGCATTACTCAGGTTACTGAATGAATAGTCATTCAGTGAGTTACCTACAAATGTTCAACCTGAGTTTAAGAAGAAAGACAACCACTTAGAGAGGCGGTACTTAGTGAATGAAGTCCATAAACCAAAGAAGAAGGTGATGGGTTCAGTGACCTACGGTAATAAACTCACTGAAACCTATACTATCTCCTCAGACATGATGAAGACCTAAAGACTTAGAGACTGAAGATTGGGCGGGATATGATTGAAGGGATAAGATCAAGTACTTAGGGTGGGAGGTGTGGGACAGCGGAAAAGACACAAGACCCTATATTTATTGATTGATGAGATGTCAATTTATACACTTTTTGGGGTCATAAAACCCCTAAAATCATGCAAATATGCCCAAATATTATACTTAATCATTTCTTTTTTATATTTTAGCATTTGGGAAGCATTTGGAGGAAAAGCATATGACTTGGGCTTGATGTGGGAAGAAACGGGACAAAGACACAACACTTGGCTTATCAGTGCGTAGAGATGGTGTCAAGATTTGCTGCGACGCCGTTAGAAGGGAAGGACGACGATGTCACCATGATTTGTGACGTCGTCACGATAACCGACATAAAGAAGCATTTAGAAGATTCGGCAGGCTGATGGCGTTAGGAAACCCTAGCGACACCGTTAGACCCTATTTTATATATATACAAACCCTATTTTTCATATTTTGCAGTGGAAAAACGTTGAGTATTCGTGGGATAACTTTGTAACAGCCATTTTGGTTAATTTTTAAAAAATATTTAACCCTTCGATACTTATTGTAACTCCATGTTTAATTGAATTGAAGTTCCTAAACCCTTTTAATCATTCAATATGTCTGTGTTGTTTGATTAATTGTTTTTCGCTTTCAATTAACATGCTTGGCTAAATTTAATTATGTTTACTTATGATTGCATGAAACTTAGTTGTTAATTCTCTTTTATTATTGCTTCTTGGTAATGGTGTGCGCGTTAGGCTTTAAAAAACTAGCTATTTGATCTTCATATCATAGTATAGACGTCTAAGGAAACGCGGCTAGATTAGAGGATACTCGTGCTTAGATCTTCGTATCTAGATCACCTTTGGGTGGATTCCGAGTTAAGTATTTATTGCGTGTGAATTTACTATTGGACGTGAGCGGTGTCTGCAGGTAACCACCATCTAGGTTGTCACGTAGATAGCAGACTCGACCAACCCGCTGCTAAATTAGGCAATACTTACACATTACATTAACAAGGGTGACGAGCAATAAAATTAGAGAAAATAACTAGGGAGTAGTGCATGATTAGGTAAACACGTTTGTTTAACCATACGAGTTTCTCCATCAAATTTACTTTTTTGCATAGTTAGGAGTAGTTTAATTTAGTAGGTTAATCAACCCCCCTCTTCAATCCCGAGATTTTAGTTGCTTTCAAAAAAATTTAAAAATACAAAAATATTCTTCCCTCAACCTTTAGACTTTAGTAAACATACAATTCAAGCCTACCCAAACTATTCCCCTAGAGAACGATAATAACCCCCCCATGTCTTGCCCACTACAACGGTTAGGTACAATGCCTAGGAGGGTTGCAAAACTGTTGCATTGCAACCCACCGCATTAAGTTTTTGGTGCCGCTGTCGGGGAATAGTCTAGGTTTCGAATTCTATCTAGCTTAGGTCTACTCACAAGATTCCTATCAAGTGAGATTTTCTTTTTCTTTTTAGTGTAGCTTTCGTTTAGCCTATCTTTTCTTTGTTTTATTTGTTTTGTAATTTCCATTTTATTATTCCATTCTACATTACGGAGAACGCGAATCAATTGGTACCTGTCCCACCAAACGGACTCCGCATGAGGATTACCCAAGAGCTCAATGAGCTTCATGCAATCTCAGCCATGATTGATTCTCGTCTTGAGAATATCGACCACACACAGATTTTGATACCATCACCTGTCCCCTTTGAGCAACTGGTCAATGATTTTATGAACCCACTTGATGTGTTTGAAATGAATGACTTAGAATCCGATAATGAATCTAAAGATACACCTCTTGTTTCTCCCTTTATTGATTCAGATGAAGAGTGGATGACAGAGAAGTGCTTAATGAATTGAATGGGTATGGGAATGCGGGAAATTTATACCATAATAGGATAATTAATAGTATTGACAGAGATGACTTAGCATTCCCTTGCATGATCAGTTTTAGGAAGTTTGTTGCTTATTTTGATCCCTTTTTACCAATGAACATTATTACGCGTAAGGCCTATAACATTATAATGGTAGGACTTGAATATCTATTGTTAGGGATGTTTATGTGTTTGTTGGAAGTTTCACCTATGTTACGGATTTCGAATTATTAGAAGACATAGGGGAAGTTATTGTAAGCGATATGTCGAAAGTTGTGATGGGAAGGCGCTTTAGATCTGTCACTCAATTAGAATATGATTGTGTTAAGGGGTTGATTTCATTTACTAGGATCTTTGATACTTATGTCTTTCGGATGCCTCGCATGATACGTAGGCTTAAAGACTTTTCATGGAGTTGAGTTCCACCTATACTAGTGCTTAGTCACCGAGATTTAATGAGCGAACTAAAGTATCCCCATGAAAAGAACAAGTTGATGTACAAGAATTGCTTAAATCTAGGTCCTGAATACCAAGTAGATGATGATATGAAAGAATGGCTGACACGTGGACGTATGAGCATTCACGAAATGACCTAGGAGAGTGACTTCGAGTCTAGCTAAAAGACTTGTTAATAAAGAAAAGCACTTATTGGGAGGCAATCCAATCTTTTATTTCATGCATTTTAGGAGTGTCGTGTGTTTTTAATTTTTATTATTTGTCTTATATGTAATCATACTTTGTTTTGTCTTTAACCTCGTCTTAATTGCAATCAAATGTATTTTACATAAATTAAGTGTAGGGGAAAATATCTGGTTTTTAAGAACCATTTCGAACATGTTAAATAGATAGTTTAAGTTAAATTCGCACTTTTATGTTTTGTTTGTTTGTTTTGAGTCATATGTTTGTACTAATCGTTTTTGTGGCTTATGCAGTAAAAATTTTTTCCAAGAAATCATTAATAGGTCATGTTTGTAGAAATTTTTCTAGAAAACGAAGACACAAAATTTCTCAGTGCCTGGAGACGGTGTCATGGTTAATTCCTGACGGCGTCAACACTGTAGCAATGGAGAATTTTGCGTTTTTTCAAATTTTTGAAAAGTTATTTTTGTTAAATTTCTAGAATTTTAAATTTTCCAAATTTTGCAGAATGCCACGATTACATTAGTACTAACATTCTATCTTTATTTCTTTCTTAGGATTTTAATTTATGATTAATATAGTTGTATATTATTTCTCACCGATTTTACTCTGGGTTTACTCTGGGTATAGTTGTTTTTGTCTTTGATTCACATGTTATTTTGTCACACCCCGCCTGGGGCGAAAACGCGAGGTGTGACGGAGAGGATCGTCATAACACATTGATATAAGAATATAGATAATTAACTAAATGAAAATCCAACACGAATATGTCATGACGACTCCCGACACAAGTGGAGACTTGTATCGTGGTTAGTCAATACCACGACAAACATAGTCATATAGTCATAGCATCCCACAGCTCAAGACATGCACAAAGCAAAAACCAAACAATCTAACGAAGAGTGCTAATGCAATAACTCAAAGGAAAGTAACCCAAGATGGTTACGTCTTAGGTCTCTCTAGGCAATGTAGAAGTCTCTATCATCCTTAAGCGTTGCTATTGTTATTACCTGAAACTCACCTCTTCAGTAGATGGAATGAAGTGCGCAAATAGCCGAGCAATTACTCTTAGCCAATCTCGACGCTAACAAAGTCCAAACTTATTTTCCACTCACATGATCTACAATAAGTGATCAACTACTACTATTAATATAACAAGAACATGGGTTTAGTATTATAGTTTAAACATTTTTAACAAGAAGCATTTATACTCATTTTAAATATATAGTATATATTTAGATGTTAATGGTGTATTATTTATAATATGTTATCCGTGTTAAAATATATTTTTAGATGATTAGATTGGTCATAACATTTGAGACGTACATCTTATAAAAATTATTACGTTAACGACAAAATAAATAGACTACAATTTCGGACTAGTTTTGATTACCATTAAATGGACAGGAGCCAAAAGTGTTACTTTAAAGCCCTATAATACTTATTTGAAACTAGCTTTATATATCAGGGGCCTAATATGTATATTGGCATTTAAAGCTCCATGAAGATGAGATGACGTGAAGACCTGTTATCAACATTTACAAAACAAAAGAAAAATGCATATACTACGTCTTCTTTCTTTCTTTTATTCTTCGGTTGTTTTTTCATTTCCAGTGATTGTAAACATGATTTAGTCCATCATTATTACAAAAACTCAAATCATTCACACCCCTGTGGTTTTCGAGTAAAACGATTACTTTTCGAGGACCTGAAAACTTCTTATTAACAACATAGATCTTAATAAAATGGTGATTTTTATTGTAGTTCCAGTATTTGGCATGCAACGTGAGATTAACAAATCACTCATACTTATAAGTAGCTTATGATTTATGTGTATTATGGATCGACATTTACCTTTGAGCGCCAGAGACGAGGACGTGTCGTACTAAAACACGAACACTAAGATCGAACGTAACATGATGGGATCTCGAAACTCGGACACAAACTCGAAACTCCAGCAAATGAACCAAAACTCCAGTGAACACAAACCGATCGAATCAACCCGAACAAACTCCAAGCTCGAACAACACCGACGTGAACCGTACACGAACTCGATAAACACTTAATTGCCTAGGCGTGTTTCGTAGTGGCTGTTTTTTTTGTTTTTTTGTCTTTGTTTAAGGTGGTTCATGAATTTTGATAGTGTGATTTCAATATATGGATTGTTAAGCTAAAATACCGTGCCTTGAGTCTAGGGTGCGTTCCCTCGTCTCTTGGTGAAGTATACTCTTGAATTACCTTGAGTCTAGGGTGCGTTCCCTCGTCTCTTGGTGAAGTATACTCTTGAATTACCAGAAAGTAAGAAAGAATACCCGTTAACTCGCCCCGGGTGTTGACCCAGGACGAAGCTCGAGTGTGAGAGTAAGTATGTGAATATAAGCCGAAGGGGCTGTATATGGGAGCCGAGGAGGCTATAGTAATAAGTGTGTGTGTGCAGTAAATGCTATCCTTGGAATAGTAAATACGGGGGTATTTATACTAGTCGAAACACTGTAGAGATGTACGGTTTCTGGCATGTAGATGACGA
>BQNB010176455.1:0-13060 GCA_026074375.1 Tanacetum coccineum
TGTTCCCCAACAGCACTTGTCACTCTCTTTCCTTTAGCAATATTAACAGAATTTACCTTGACAATATTAACTTTGTTATTTAAATTTCTATTTTTAAGTGATGTTTGTTGGTAAAAAGGTCTCCTAGATGGTGAATGTAACTTCTGGAAATTATTTGGTCTAGTTTTTGCATCATTCACAAAGAATTTAGGTGCAGCAGTCTTAATAGGCTTGACAGTACTAACTGATGTTGCTGCTCTTGAAGAGCTTTGCCTAGCAGTACTAATTGGTACTAAGCCAGACTTAGTTAAAACTGTTGTTAGAGCAAAATTTCTTCTAGAATTAGAGAAATTTTGGGGATGATTAGTCCTCATAGCATTATTCCAAACTGGTCTAACTTCCCTTTGACCATTCCCTTTTTCACATTGTTCAAAACAGGTTTTTGTACCATCTTTTTATCATGAAAATCACAGTCTTAATTAGAGCTTAAAACACCCACACACAAAACAAGCTTTTGGAGTAAACTTAAATCCAACTCCCTAATTTCTCAGACATTGGTGTAGTCATTATACTGTTATACCTAGATTTTGACTAACTTTTCTTATGTTGATCAGCTTGCCTCGGTTATTTTAACATTAGCAAGATTTTTGACAACGCAGAGAAGATCCTTTTCCAAAGTCTCATCCTCATCACAATCAGAAACCCAATCTTCAATTATTGGGGCACCAGAGGTTTTATTAATCTCATTAGAGGAATTTTCACTAACACTTTAGTACCTTAACTCCATATCCTTCAAATCAAGCGTTTTCAACTCTTCAAGACGAAGTTTACAAATCAAAATAGGGGTGCAAATAACCTTAAGTGGAGTGCACCAGCCATTATAACCACACCTTTACTATTGTTGTCAATATTGACATCCCTAACAATTTATCTAAGCCTCTTGAAGCATTTTCAAAGTTGTCAATCTAATTCTGATATACTCTCTTTTTTCTTCTTAAAGTCTTCTATCTGAATCTAGAGCATTATTTTCTGATTCATTAAATGAGCATCTCTTTTAAGAACACCAATTTGATCACTAAAGCATACCCTACATTTTTCTTGTAGAAGACAAGTTATTCTTCCACAGAAAGCTAAAACCTCTTTTATAGTTGGCTAAATCAAATTCAGATTTATTAAGCTCTATTCTTAAATTATCATACTGAGACTTAAGATCTTTAAAGCTTTTAAGACAAGTTTTAGTGCAAGTTTTGTTATTGTGTACCACTGAATCTGAGAATGTCATAAGAGCAAAATTGGTAGGGGTTTTCTCTTCTGTCATAAAGCTCCAATCAAATCCAACTCCATCTATAGCTAACATAGCTTTGGAAGAAGATTCTTCCATATCCACAGTTTTCCTTAAGCTGTCTTGATTTTTGCTCCTATATTCTTGACTTCTAGGATTTCTGCACTCTCTCGCAAAATGTCCCATCTTATGACAATTGAAGCATTCTACCTTTATTTTGTCATAACCAGCAGTATCACTTCCATTGATAATAATCTTCTTTCTAGTTATCGGATGAAACTTTCTTGCTTTCATACTTAGTAATGCCAATTGCCACTTCAAATCCATTTCTTCAAGATCATCTTTATGGATTTGCTCTAGGTCTTCATGAACAACCTGAGACCCATTTGGTTGATTGGCCAGAAAAGCATAGATTGTGGCATCATTGAGTCTAGTAGTATTATATGTAGTACTAAAGATCATCAAAACTTATTGAGCCCAGATCTGGTTTGTTCCTCCAGACCATAACATGCATGCTCCATTCAGAAGGAAGGCTTCTCAAGAATATAAAGTTTAGATCTTCTTGAGAGATGTTTTCACCTAAGATGGATAATTGGCTTATAATTTTCTGAAGCCGGGTAAAGATAGAGTCAAGTAACTCTAAGCTAGAAGCATTGAAGGTTTTATACTTCTGCTTTAAGAGTGTCTTTTAAGTCTTCTTGGTGGCTTCATTACCACCAAATCTTGCTTCTATGGCTTAAAACAAGGTCTTGGCATCCTTGTATTGATTAAAATTGAGCAGATGCTCACTTGGAAGTGTCATCATCAAAATACTTCGGGCTTTAAGATCATTCTTCTTTTGGATCTTCTCCTCAGCAGTAACAGCACCAGGTATTGTTGAAGTAGATGTACCATCAGCGTTTGTAGTGGTTCGTGCTACTGGCATAAAGGAATTTCCATCCTCTATGATCTCCCAGAGAGCATAGTCTTGTAGTTGAATGTATGACTCTATTCTGAGCTCCATGTGTCATAATCACCTTGCTTCAGAAGTAACACTTTTGCAAGAGCATTGTGTTGGGTACTTTCTAGATCCATGGGTCTTGATCTAGAGATTGTATAAAGAGACAGATCTAGTTTGTTTCTTATTTATCAAGGTTTCAGAACACCAGCTCTGATACCACTTGTTAGTCCCTTGTAGATCTTTAATTAGCTTGTTAAAGCTTTAGTTATCTTAGATAAATCTAAAATAACTATGATAGAAACCTTGTGGTGTATATATAAAGATTATACGAAATTAATCTTTATATACTCAGAAGAATAATAAGAACAATATCAAAAACAAAAGAACTTTCACTATATTAAACAAATCATAAAACAATTATATGTTTTGCCTAACAACTATTATGTTTTTCTATTTGTGTATCTATCTATTCATATATCTAACTATGCCGTAAGGGTTCCTTTTATACACCAAGGAAAACCCTAATGGGCTTACAAAACGTGTGAAGAGATAATGCATATCTATTCCTATAATAACTCATGCATATCTCCTAACAGTACTAACTATATACTGGCAGTACTAATAACTTAGTCTATACTCTTCAATCTTCACTAGCAGTATAATCTTCAAGTAGCAGTACTAAGTCTTTTGAGCATTATGAACTTGTAGAAGCCCTTTAATTCCCAACATGGATCACCAACGCCATGCCTATCTAGTAAAAGGATGATAGTTGGCAAGTATACAATGACTTTACAAGCCTTAATAAGTTTTGTCCAAAGGACATGTACTCTTTCCCTGAAGCGGAGGAAAAATTAGAATCGCTAATGGGGTATCGGTACAAATGCTTCATACATCCTCCCAAAGAAGGTAGCCAGATCCAAATTTCATAAGAGGATGAGGAGTAGATATCCTTCCACACCGATGGAAGAGTGTTCTGCCATACTCATATTCCGAGGGGATAAAGAACTCCGGAGCTACAAACCAAAGGTTGATGAACAAGGTGTTCGCACAGTAGAGGGGAAGGAATATGGAAGTATACTTGGAGGAGATTGTTACCAAGAGTAAGACTAAGCAAGATCTTATCGGAGATGTTGAAGAAACCCTATATACGCTCCAGAAGGTCAACATGAAACTGAACCCCAATGAATTCGTTTTTAGAATGGATGAAGGAAAAATCTTAGGTTATATGGTAACCACCAAGGGAATCAGGGTTGATTCAGAAAAGGTAAAAGCCATAGTTAGTAAACCTTTCTCGGATAAGCCGAAGCATATACCAATCGAGGTGAACATTTCGGGTTTTAAAAACAACTGAACTGGTTTTTTAACCGAACCGGTATTAGTCAACCGCTCTAAGAATTGGTTTTGACTAAAACTGGTTCGGTTAAAAATCGGTTCGGTTAAAAACCAGTTTTTCATATTTAAAATGCTTAAATCGGTTCGGTTAGTCAACTGGTTTAACCGGTTTTTATGTAATCGGTTCGGTTAAAAACCAGGTTTCACCGATTTTCTAACCGGTCTGATCGATTTCTGTTAAATCGGTTACAAACCGCTGGTTTGGTTTGAGGGAAACTAGTTTTTAAAAAGCCGGTTAAAAAAACCGATTTTGGTTTTTTTTCCCGGTTCAGTTTATGAACCGATTTTTTTGTACACTTCTAGATACGAAGCTTGTGTCTATAGTTAACATATCTGGGACGATTTCTACCTAAGTTAGCGAAGCTAACACTTCCCTTCTGATACATCCCAAGAGGCTACGGTAATGAAGGAATATTTAAATGGACTGAAAGGGCTGAGAAGGCATTGTAGAACGTAAAGAATGAGATGGGCAAGTTACTGATGCTCGCTTTCTCAAAGGAAGATGGAACCTTGATGGTGTGCCTACGGCCAGAAAGTGAGACAATTAGTACCGCATGTTAATACAAATAATGTCTAAAAATGTTGTTTATATTTTTCGACCTATCTACGTTTTGATAATGACAAAATGTAAAAATGTTATATGAAAAAATAAACTATACAAGTTATTAGTCATAAATTTCTATTTTGACATAAATCACCTAAGATATGTACAAACAAATCATTAAACTTGTTTAATAATCAAAGATATACATTCTTGTCTTAAACTTTACAGTTTTACAAATGTAAGAAAACCTTGTTACATAAATAAATTATACAAAATATTTTTGTAATCAAAAGAAATGTTTTATTTAAATATATAATTTGAATTTTGGTTTTCATCCTAAAAAGATCTCACCTTTACCAGAAAAATATTTCCTCACTAAAAGACAAAAAAGAGAGCGTCTACCTAGGACGACCCAAAAATAGGGGGACAATCACCAATATATCTGGAACCGTCCCATATTTATTGGTCCGTCCTCAACATAGACGCTACTCCCTCTTGCCTATAAATACTGGACTGTTCCTAACTATTTTCCAACCTTTTGCACACATTTTTCTCTACTTTAATTCTCTTTTTACATCTCTCTAAATCTTTGATCATAAACTTGTTTAATTTTGTTTAACAAGTGATCCATTCTTTCTTTCCTCAAGTGCAAGAGAAGAACACTCGTATTCGCCAAGAAATGAAGTGTTGTAGTTTAGTGTGTCTATATGTAACTTTGTTGCGATCTTCTTCTAGATTCGATCTCTTTACTTTCATTTTTGTGTAGTTGTGTAGATCTGGATAGTGTGTAAGTCTGGAAGTATTATATATGTGTGCCAGTTAGTATTTTAGTCTTTGAAATACACTTGTGAAGTGGTAGATTGGTTCTAGCTGTAACCCTTGCGGATTTTCCAGTCTCTCAATGCTCTATTTAAGTCCTTTGACTTTTTGACTTTTACTATTTTCCGTCAGGATCAGTGAACGTGCTGATTGTAGTCAATTTCTTTGTTAACCATTTTATAGTTCTTTTATTCTTAGAATTATTTCATTTGAATACTTATATCTACGTGTGATCAAGTTCCAGGAGGTTGTCCCGTAAACGGCTTAAAATGTCAAACAACGCGTTCCGGCACATCCATAAATGGTCCATACTAAATCTAAAACAGTTTATCTACAAGGATTATGGTGTGAATATTCTAAGTTTTTGTAAACATATTTTTGCATCCGTTAAAAATATAGGAAACTTTTGGGTCACGTTTAAAACTCGAACTATAATCGTTAGATAACCCAACAAGTGACAAAACATACCTAGGATCCCTCCTATGATGCCATGCTAGTCGAACCCCACAAGGGGAACCACAAGGCACTTTTTTTAGCTCATATGTCCCCTTTTGTACAAGCCTTATCTCCATTTGTTTTTCAAAAATACACATAGTTGTCAAAAATACAAAATAAAATTTCTCCTTTTCTCTCTTCTCCTCTTTGCGTCCGAAATCAACAAACACACACACACACACTTATCATTTTTCCACTTTGATTTAAGAACATGAGGGTTTAAGCTTTTCGAGTTGACTCTAATGGTCGTGGGTACATAAAAACAACGAGTGGGTTGTGGTTACGCTGTAATCTCATTTTGAAACCCTACTTTGTAAGTCATTTTCTTTCAATAATCTTTGTACTTTTAAATGTCTAAAGATGCATAGATTATAATTGTATGGTGCGTTTTATAAAAATCAAAAGCTAAAGTTTGCGAAACCACATTAAGGGTGCGTTTGGGACTCGAACAAAAAGAAAAGGAAAACAAGGATTTATCATTTTAATGTAGTGGTTGTATTGGTGTAATAACATTAATTGCGTAATATAGATCTTAGCTTATTTGACTTATTAATAAGCTTAGTATAGCTTATTTCGAGCTTATTTGGTCTCGGCAAAAAGTGAAAAACAAGAAAAGTGGTTTTGGTCATTTACTACTTTTG
Source organism: Tanacetum coccineum (assembly GCA_026074375.1). Classification (NCBI taxonomy): domain Eukaryota; kingdom Viridiplantae; phylum Streptophyta; class Magnoliopsida; order Asterales; family Asteraceae; genus Tanacetum; species Tanacetum coccineum. The sequence goes on from BQNB010176455.1 coordinate 6,093, forward strand.
TTATATTTTTGTAGCTCATTGTTGTAGCTTATTTTGATAACTAAAAGTACTAGTAGCTTCATAGCTTATGTAAAAGCTATACTTGTTGGTTTTGGGCTTATAAGACCCACAACCCAAAAAGGGGCAATAAGTCGCGGCTTATTGTTGACCTTTTTGTGGTTCGACTTATTTTCATTGCTACGTAGTTTGCTTATTTGATATCTAAAATTACATGTAGCTACCGGCTTAACAGATAAGCTCGTATGGCTCATTTATGGGCTTATGAGCCTTGGCTTAGGCTTGGGCTTGTGAGCCTTGGCTTATTTTCGTGACTTATTCGTTGGGCTTGTTTTGAATTTGTTAATTTTGGGCTTATTTTCTTAATGGGCATTGTCATTGGGCTCAAATCGAATTCTAAAAACTAATATTAATGCTTTGAACTGCCCAATAAGCAAGAACTAGTCATTTTAAACATCTAAAACGAACATTTGAAAGCGATTTATGCTTGTATATAAATTAGTATAATTAAATAGTCGTTTGGAGAAAATGTGTTTTAATAAACGTCACGAAATGCAAGTTTTGGCACTTTGTCGGAATTGAATTATTTGAGGAAAAAGTGTTGGAAAATAAGGTTTAAAAACCTTGGGAAACGTTTTATGAACGAAAGGGTCATGCCAAAATTTTGTAAAAATATTTTACTTAAAAAAATCTTACTAAAAGTTGTTTTCTCAAAAATCCGACAAAAAGACGAATAATAAAATATTATTATTGTAATAATCGACTAAAAGACGAAAAATATATTTTATAATTATATAGATTATAAAACTTCTTTAAATTATTAATGTAATTAATTTGTGTCATTTCTTATAGTAATACAATTAAAATAGATATCTTGGGATTACCGGATAGATTACCGGATAGATTACCAGAACTTATTACTTATTATCCAATATCTAATTCTTGTTGGTTTTACTTGTCTATTTTCTTAAAATAGTACAAGTGTATAACATCTAATAAACATACTTTGACATATCTTCATCGAGTCATAAATTCAACAACCACTACAACACATACTACGAAAAGCAGTAATACGAAATGTTTTCAAAACTCCTATGCATCAAATTCTAAGTACACCTTTCAAACATAATTCTAAGTCAACCGAATTGTTAGGTCGTGTCTGGAAGCCGTTGTACATCGCTGTTTGACTATCATACTCTCAGCTACTTATCATCTTGTAAAGGTGAGTTCTCGTAGCCCTACTTTTTAACTCTTTTCTGTTGGGGGAAAATGATACTCAAATTTATTTCAAACTGTTTTCACTATTGTGCAAAACTACTATTCTTTTAGACAATGCTATGTGCCTATGACTACTATGTGAATGACATGAGGACTATTTGTGCATGAGTTCTATGTGAACTTCTATACAAGGATAATTTTTTCGACCTATGTTAGCTCTAGCTGGTAGGCCTTAGGTGCGAAGGACTATAAGCGCTTGGACCATTGGGAATGGTTGGTATGATTCTTTTAAAATGCTATGATTCTATTGAAATGCTATGATTATATTGAAATGCTATTATTCTTTTGAAATGCTATGATAGCATGGGATTGTTATGTTGGATTCTAATACTATTGCATACATTCTGCTTTCATATTGCACAATTATCCACTACTTAAACTTTAGCACAGCAACTGGGTTTACTTATAAACCTACAAGCTCACCAACTTTATGTTGACCTTTCGAGTATCATCTTTAGGTATTGTGAATGATCAATGAGGTCAGGATAGTAAGTTTTAGCAGACCTAAGAGCATCCTTCATAGATCTTATCTTGAAAGACTTGCATTTGAGAACCTTGTTTCAATTTAGTTTTTGGATTATTCCTAAGACTTGTATTACCCATGTGTGGGAGCTCGATTTGTAATACTTAGACTATATGTTGTGTTTTTCGACTTGTCTTGACACAAGTTCCATACTTGTTGTCGGAGGACGTCGTGACACTTTATGATATGCATTTTAGTTTTCTCTATATTGTTATCTTGTGTTATGACGATCAATCCTCCGTCACGCCTTGTGTTTCCGCCTTAGTCGGGTGTTGACATTAGTGGTATTCCGAGCCAAGGTTTTAGCAGAATTGGTGGTTTGGCCTGAATATAAACTAGAACCTTTTATTAGTTGAATCGTAGGTTCTACGTGTCAGTTTCTGCGTATGTTCGTCTATGGCGTGTTATGATAGTCTATCGTCTTAGATAAGATCAATCAAGGGCTGTGTGTGCAGATACTGAGTACAACTGCGGAAACGGGATACTTATATAAGTTCGGTGGACCAACTTTAATTTGATGCATCTCGACCAAGACTGGATCTTGGTGATCCTGCCCACTCAAATCAGTTTTGATACCGTAGGGCCGTAATTCGATCTATAGTGTATTAGGACCGGCTATATGAAAAATCTACCTCCTACTTAATGCTACTTATATTCTCCCTCATGTAGATAATGCCGTCAAGAATGACAACATGAAGTGCAGGCCGACAGAAGCTGCACCACGAGGTGGAAGGACGGGTGGACGGACTGGTAGAGGAGGTAGAAGAACTAGAGAATCAATGGGCATGTGGAATGGGGGTGAATACGTTTCCATTATCAACTTAAAACTTTTGTATCAAACAATCAATCAAGTTTATACTACAATAACTATACTAAAGAATATCAAACAAACAATATCATCACAACACAATATATAACACAAACATAGATGCAATGCAAATATAAATATAAAGCGATAAAGGCAAATATAAATGTAAAGCGATAAGTAAAAGAAAGCGCAAACCGGACACGATGATTTATAGTGGTTCGGCTACGAAGCTCCTCTTCGCCCTACTCCACTCCCCGAGTACCCAACTCGAGAGTTACTTCACTAGATCAACAAGCTCCTTTAAGGCGGAGAAAACCATACAACGTCGCTTACACTTTATCCGGTACTAAGCTAAATACCGAGTCCTTCTTCGGGTACAACCAAACCCGTTATGTTTTATGGCCCAACATAACAAACCTTGTGTTTTATGGCCTAAACACATAAACCACCTAACATCTAGTTTGTTGTATAATGATTGATACACAAATGTGTATAATGATGATCCAAGACATAATTGTCAATTGGATGTAAAAGCCTAATCTAAAACATCAAGATCACTAAGCATGATGTTGTTGATGAAGATGACAAGTCTCTTAGCTTGTTGTGATGGATCTTCATATGTGTAGGTGTATGGTGGATGATGATGGCAAGATCTCTAAGCTTGCTTGAATGGAGGATCATGTAGAATCATGCTTGCAACAAATAAAAGTTAGAAGCATTATGATCAAGGGTTATTGAGGTTTTGATGATATGATTAATTGTGTTTTTACATTATAAAAACTTGTTTATAATGATCCTAAATGTGTGTAATAATGTGGAAGAAAGGTTGTGAAAAGCTTGGGTGAAAAACTAAGCAAATGGGTGGTATTTATAGAAAACCCAAAACTTGGCCGTCAAGGTGCTACGGATCCAGGTATGGTGGATCCGTATGCCTATTTAGGTGGATCCATGATCCGCAGGTGTCCAAAAATATGGAGAGAGTTGATTTTCAAATCTTTTCAAAATCTTTTCAAATCTTTTTAAATCTTTTGCTTAGATCCTTAATGTACTTATAAAATCTGATTTGATATTGTTCTAGAAGGAAAATATCTTGTAAGATTTGTTTCCAAAAATGGTTAAACAAGAATAATTAGTTTTGTCTTTATTCCCTAATTATTTTGTCCTATTATCTAATATGGCTAGACATGTTTTGATCTTCCAAGATTGTTTCCTAATATGGAAGATCTTGTCTAGTTAAGTTAGTGATTAATTTTGTCCTATTGTCTAATATGATTAATCACATAGTTTGTTAAATGGGTTGATCATAATGCAACTTAACAAACATATTCATACCTTTTGTTGAAGCATGAGTAGACTCGAGACGTCGAGAGGTGTTGATGAATGTATGCGTTGATGAGTTGTGATCACGCGTAACTTGCTCATTTTACGTTATGTATTACAAGTTACTTGTTTGTCATTATTAAAACCAAAGGACTTGTTTAGTTTAAATATCATAATATTTGCACCAACAATCTCCCCCTTTTTGATGATGACAAATATGTAAACTTGTAACATAGTAAAATTTAAAAGTTACTCGATGGGGGTGTTGACGAAGTCCTGTCTTCTCGTGGTATCGTTTCAACAATTGTAAAACCCATTTCCTACTATCATCGCTCAAGTAGGTAACCATGCCAGCAACATCCATGGTGATGTTAGGAATGTTAGCGTGAACAACAGCCTAGGAGATTGTTCATACAAGGGGTTTTTGGCATGTAACTCAAAGGACTATGATGGAAAGGGTTGTGTGATAGTCTACACTCGTTAGATTGAGAAAATGGAATCAGTCCAGGACATGAGTGGATGTGGAGATAACCAGAAGGTCAAGTACACTGCCAGTTTATTTATCGGTAAGGCACTGACATGGTGGAACTCCCAGGTCCTAACTTGAAGTAGGGAAGCCGCAGTTAGCATACACTGGGAAGACTTTAAGACTTTGATAAGAGAGGAAGTATGTCCAAAAAATGAGATGCAAAAGCTGGAAACTAAGTTTTGGTGTCACATCATGGTCGAAGTTGGCCATGCCACGTACACTGATCGATTCCATAAGCTTGCTAGGCTAGTCCCTCATTTGGTTACCCCTGAGAATAAAAGGATTGAGAGGTACATATATGGCCTTGCTCAACAGATCCGTGTGATGGTGGCAGCAACGGAGCCAACAACAATTCAGAGTGATGTACTAAAAGCTAGAATGCTAATCGACGAGGCAATTAGGAATGGATCTTTGAAGAAGAATACTGAGAAAAGAGGAAACGGTGGGGAGCCGAGTAGGGATGGGAATGTTAAGGATGATAACAAGAGATCTAGGACTGGTAAGGCATTTGCTATAACCACTAACCCTGCTAGGAAAGAGTACACGAGTATGGCACCCAAATGTACAAACTGCAACTATCATAATCTACCCAAGACGCCTTGTCGTATGTGTACGAACTGCAATCTCTTTAGGCACTTTACCAAGGATTGCGGGCTGGGGCCAAGGATGGTAAATCCATTGAATGCTAGAAACCCAATTGCAGTTCGTGGGGCGTGCTTTGAGTGTGGTGGTACTGATCATTACAAGGCAGCATGACCTAGGTTGAACCGTCCAAATCAAGCTTTGGCTATTGATGGGGGTCAAGGTCGTGGAAACAATGGCAACCAGGCACGTGGAAGAGCATCTATGCTGGGAGCAGAGGAGGCTCCCCAGGACCCAAACATTGTGACAGGTACGCTTACCTTAAACAATCACTATTCTACAACTCTATTCGATTCTGGTGCTGATTATAGCTTTGTTTCCACTACTTTCATACCTTTGTTAGACATAGAGCCCAGTAACTTAGGTTTTAGTTATGAGATCAAAATATCTAGAGGACAACTATTATAGATCAATAAGGTTATATGAGGTTGCAAACTAGAGATAGAGGGTTATACCTTTGATATCGACTTGATACCATTTGGACATGGAAGCTTTGATGTAATCTTAGGAATTGATTGGTTCTCCAAGCATAAGGCTGAGATTATTTGCCATGAGAAAGTAGTTAGGATTCCACTACCACATGGTGAAATGCTTAGAGTTTTAGGAGAGCGGCCAAAAGAGAAGGTGAGACAACTTAAGAGTGCAAAAGCCAAAGAGCAGAAATTGAAAGACATTGTCGTAGTTAGAAACTTCTCTGAGGTATTCCTGGCAACCTATCAGGATTACCCCCCTTCCTGAGAAATCGAGTTTCATATCGACTTAATCCCTGGAGCAATGCCAGTCGCTAAGTCTCCCTATCAATTGGTGTCCGCTGAAATGGAGGAGTTGTTGAGTCAACTCAGAGAACTCTAGGACAAGGGTATCATTCGGCCAAGTTTATCGCCGTAGGGAGCACCGGTATTATTTGTCAAGAAGAAGGAGAGTTCATTTAAGATATGTATCAACTATAGAGAGTTAAATAAGTTGACCATCAAAAACCGTTATCCCTCCTTAGAATAGATGACCTATTCGATCAACTGCAAGGATCGTAAGATTTCTCTTAGATAAACCTTCGGTCCAGATACCATCAACTAATAGTGCACGAGGATGATATTACAAATACTAAATTTAGAACTCGATATGGACATTTTGAGTTTACAGTATTGCCCTTTGGTTTGATGAATGCACCAACGGTATTCATGGACTTGATGAACCGAGTATGTAGACCTTACCTAGACAAATTTGTGATCGTATTCATTTTAGGAGTGAAAACTCTGGGAGATTTAAGACCATTTTAGGAATCTTTTGACTTTTTGGATTTGTGACACGGATGCGAAGAAAAATATTCTAGTGTGAGAAAATATATTCCTAGATGCATAAGACATATAGATTTGAGCATGAAAGTTTATCTAAGCATGCATCAACATAATAATCAACGATATTAATGTGTAAGACTATGTGACATCTAAACGTTAATCGTTATATATCAAACTGACATAGTGTAGGTGCATAATTAACATATAAGTCATGTAAGATGACGCATACAAAGCATGATAATTTTAAATGTAATCGTCATGTAAAACATGCTAGCATTTATCATTTAGAAGCATGTGTTAATTAGATAAACTAAGAGATATTTTATCTAAATTGCTTAAAAAAGACAAAAGCCTTTACAATAGACACGCATTCAATAGCTAAGCAAATAAACGTTGAGCATCAAGATAATCATGACGGCATATAATTGCATTATATCAGAGCAAATTATCATTTTGAAACTTCAAAGCACATATGTGAGATGCATGTTGTCCAGATTGACTAATGAGAATCCTAATTTCTACTTGTATAGTATGCACTCCTAATGATATACAAAGTCCATCAATGTAGACTATCAT
>BQNB010176456.1:0-13060 GCA_026074375.1 Tanacetum coccineum
CGATTTGGGTGTAATCCTAAAATTTACCAATTTAAACAAGTTACTCCAATTAAATCCATAATACTCATTATTGTGGTCTCGAGTGATATACCAAGCCAAGTTCTAAAGTTCACTACATCACCGACACACTCATATTTTGTGGAATTTGGGTAAATATTTGGAAACAGAAAGGCTAAATTCTTACAATATCTAACAAGGGTTATTGTGTGCGGGTTATGTATCAAGTAATTTCACAAAAGTATGCTTGATTTTTTTTTAATTTGAGCATAATTTAAGCATTTTGATCATTTTAATGTGAAAAATAAGACAAGTAAATATTCTAATTCCACCCCCACTTGAGTTATACAATGTCCTCGTTGTATAGATAAAACATTAAAAATACGAGAATTAAAAAGAATTAGAATGAGAAACTCCCCTGATATTTGCTCGGTAGATTCTCTAATTTGCGTTTACGAGCAAGATTGTGTGTTGAACAGCCGCCTTGAAGTTTCAAGACTCCAACACTTCAAGATCTCTAGATTTGTAAATTCTCCACCAATATTCATCGATATTCTTTCACGAGGTCCTGTGTAAAATAGGAAAAAAGTGCATTCCTATCGTGGCATCTACGGTTAAATTAAACTAAACTAAACAAACTAAATACGAGTCAGTCTGGTGGATACGCCGTATCAAATTAATGAATACGCCATATTCCGGAACTGACAATAATATTTTTAAAGTGCAATAAAAAATAAAGACTGCAAGTACTCTGTAATATTGGTTATTAGAATAATTAATCTTAAAAATATCTTCGTTTAAGCTCTAGAATGCACGACTTTTGCTAATATTCACCAAGTACTCCGTAATTACTGAAATTCTCGAGTATAAACGATTAAGTAATAATTCTTTGCAATAATTATACAAAATGGGTTAATTACATGGGATAAATGATGTTATAACATATACGTTATTTGATGTCATCACAAACACTTCATGTGTATGCTTTAACAAGTAAACATAACCATAACGACTAAAGTTGTCAGTGAAAGTGACGAAGTAGCTAGCTCCTTGCTTTGACACGGTTCTAAATGGGCCACATACATCGGTGTGTATTAGTCTAAGTAGATCTTTTGTCCTTTCTACTTGATGTGTGTAAGGTTTTCATGCCATCTTTCTAGACATGCAAGAGACGCATTTTTCAAATGCCATAAGGTCAGTTGAATTAAGAAGTCTATCATGTTGCAACTTTTTAATACATTTCTTGCTAATGTGTCCAAGACGACAGTGCCACAAGAGAGCTGAGTCTAAGTTTAACTTGGCTCTTTTGTTCTTACAGCATACATTGAACTATCAATTGCATTAGGATTAGACAAATCAATTTCAAAAATACCATCCCTTGGGACAGCACTTAAATAAACCATGTTATTTCTAGAAACTTGAATTGTATTATCCACGAAACGACTAACATAACCATCTTCATACAATTTGGAAACTAAAATAATTCCCCTAGTAATAGAGGGAGCATAATGACAATTGTTCAAAATAATAACTAATCCACTAGGGAGACATAAATGATAAGTTCCAATCGCTTCAACCGCTGCACGCTGACCATTGCCCACGTACAAGCTTAAAGCTCCTGGTTTCAGTTTCCTACTTCCCCTAAGACCCTAAGTTGTATTACAGATGTGAGTGCCACAACCAGTATCATAAACCTAAGATTTATTAGGAAAAGTATAGAGTTTTAAGGTGAAGAGACCTGAACCTTTAGCTCCTTGAGATATCTTTTTGGTCTTCAGCAACTCGGCTAAATACTAAGGACAGTTCCTATTCCAATGACCTGTATCATCGCATTGATGATAGATTAAGTCCTTAGCTAGATTTTCCCTCTTTGGTGGAGGGGGAATCTTAGGTTTAGGATCATAAGCAAGCTTACTTTTTCCCTTCCCTTAATTTTGGCCCCTAGCAGCCACCTGCGGTTTCTCTGGCTTGTTATTCTTTTTTTGGACTTTGCCTACCCAAATTACATGAAGTGTAGGATCTTTCTTGGTCAGAGTTTGCTCATGGAGCTTGAGCATAGCATACAACTTATTAACCGTCTTCCTTATGCTGTGCATATTGTAATTCTGCATAAAACTATCAAATTCCTTACGTAGAGAGATCAAAATAAGACTTACTCCAAGGTTAAGAGACACAAGGTGGCCTAAGCGCTCAAGATTGTCAATATAGCTCTTCATTTTCAAAACTTAAGAGCTAACAGACTGCCCTTCTTCCTGTTTGTAAGAGTGAAAGTCTCTCACAGTCTGAAGAAGCTCCTGCTCTGCTTGTTGAGTAAATAGAGTTTTTAACTCCTGCAACATGTCATAAGCACTAAGGTTTTCCAGATTTCATTGGATATCTGGTTCCATAGTCATGAGCATGAGTCCAACAATCTTTTTTGATCCTTTAACCCATGCACCATGAGCTGCAAGGTCTTCTGGAGCAACTTGCTGACCAGCTTGAGTTGGGACAGGTGTAGGAGGAATTGGTTGCTCTAGGTAATCCAACTTATCCTCAACTGATAGTACAATCCTAAGTTGTCTGTACCAGTCAATGAAGTTAGGTCCAGTTAGTTTTTGTTTCTCGAAGAAACCCCTGAAAATAGAATTGGTAACTACGGAGGTAGTCATCTACAATCAGAAAAAGTTTAAATAATTAGTGTTGTCGATAACTAAATTCTTAAAAGATTTAACTACCCAAATAATTACTAATAAGACTAAGATCCAACTTGACCTCCCACTTATTACCAGAGGTCTGACCAACGTGTAAACAAGTAGGGCAAGAGGTAAGCGACGAGCGTTAATTGCATAGAATACAACTCTTAGTTTTATGAGATTTATAACATTAGTAAATCATATAGAAATGTCAAATGCATATTTTGTCTCATCTTATGCCTTGGATCCGAGGTCTGACCAGGTAACTCGATTTAAGTCAACCAAAAAAGAACATCGAAAATTAACAAAAGGTCTGACCAATAAAAAAAGTTTGCCATGGGTTGGAAAGGCCCTGAGGTCTGACTAGAGAAGTCAATCCAAATGCACGTGTTCTTAATTTGGCTGGCATAGACATAAAATTGCACATAGGGGTATACACATAAATATGACAAAATCGTGTACAAAAAGCATACAAAACATCTTGTAGCATAAGTTAAGAAAACATTTTGTTAACTTTTTTGATATAGACATCATTCTGTCAAATGTTCTCGATAGCTCCATTTTGGACGCACAAAGAAGCGAAAAAACAGGTCAGCGCGAAGCATATTAAAAACCTGACTTTTTTTGGGAAGCTTAAGCAACCCGCCTTAAACTTCTCTTATAGTTTGTCCATAATGTTGAGTCGTACTTCCAATTGACTAATGATGTGTTAATGTTAAGAAAACACTTTGTTAACATTAGTTTTATATATGCCAATATCGCAGGAAGCATTACAAATCGATCAAACCCTATATTGTACTTCTGCATGTGTCTGAAGACACAAGTTCTTCCAATAATTCCCTCATATGTCGAAGCATGTAGTGGGGCGGGAGAAGATTAAAGATCAATTTAACCCTACAAGTTCACTAAAACCAAGATCAATTAAGCCATGGTGCAATAGTGATACATCATATGATAAAATCATATAAAAACTAAAATTACTCAAGAAATCAAATTTCATAGTTTAATAATGTCCGTATTAAATTTTTCCAAAAACCCTAGTTTCACAAATAACACATAACTGGTCACAATGAGTATGCTTACGTGTGTAATATTAGACATGTTCAATTTAAATTTCTCTATAAGTATTAGTCCATTTTTAGAGTTTCATAAAGTCCCTTTGCAAATATTGACCAATCACATGGCATATCACATATAAGCAATTAAAACAGACAGAAAAATGGTGTAGAAGTGAAGACAAACTTTTATATTGAAAGCAGTAAATCATATAATGCCTCGGGTTCTCAAAAGTCCTAAAAATGGTAGATGAAACAAATAACTCTTCACTTGGTTTCCTGCTAACTAGTACCTAGATCGTCACATCCTTCATTATAGCATGATTGCGTGTACGTTTAAGTCTTGAGATGGAATGCAATGAATCTTTAGCTTGTTCAAGATTAGGAATTAACTATGGACGGGATAGAAGCTTCTTTAATTAACTTTTATTTTTAATCTCTTATTCTATGTATTATCAAGCTATAATTAGTACTTGACATTCTTATGTTTTTTGTTGTTTTTTTTATGCTATTCATTTTTTAGTGGCAAGGTTTTGTTTTTAGTGTTGTCCCCAATGCATATCAGTTGTTGCCATACATTTTTCTAAATAAAACAATTAAAATATACTATATTCAATAGATTTCTTGCAACCTATGCACTGTTAATATGTGTTGTAAACCATATTTTAATATTATATTTTAATCACAAACCATAAACGTCTTGTTCACACACCCACCAAACAAAAATTGGACTGCAGCGGAAATAAAAGGACAAATAACGAGGAATAATAAGCAACAAAAGGTTAATCAATGTAGGGGCATTAAAAAAGCAAGAAACGGGTCTCTTGAGATAAATGCAAACTATTAACAAACGGTTTTTGCTTGGTAACATTAGTGTCCTCTTTTTGCGCATTTATGTTTTGGAAAAAACTTAGAAAGGAACTAAAAAGGCTTAACTATTGTTTAGGGTCTGGTTGCGGTTGATTCTCATTTTTTTCTTCTTGGTCTTCCTTCTTTGTGATCCCCTCCTCAAGCACGATTTTTTTTTGTACATTTTTTTTTCTTTTTTTTTTCTTTTTTGTCTCTTTTGGTTGTTTGTTCATTGGCTGTGCGTAAACAAGACTAAGAAAATACAATGTATACTGAACCAGACCTCCCAACAATGAGACATTTTTAAAATAAGTCATACCTACCGCTACTGTCACACCTCTAAAATTGGACTGCAGCGGAAAGGTAACATTAGGGTGCGATGTCATGGAACAAGAAGTACAAGTAACTGAAAACGACCTCAAAATGAGACATTTTAAAATACATTTCAAAATATTTTCCATTCGATACATTAAAACATCAGAGTTTACAAAAGAGGTCCCAACAAGTTTAACAATAGAAATGTTTTCAAAAGTAAAGTTTTATCAAATGTGATCAAATGTAGAGCCTTTAAAATATATTCGTGCGGCTTCCCTCTGAGCAATATACATGAAAACCTAAAATTAAAACATGTTAAAAGTTAACACAATGGTTGAGTGAATGCATAGGTTTATCAATAAAAGAGTGGACCACAAGATTTAAGTAATAGTAGACTACGAAACAAATTCAGTAGTCCAAATCATGTATTATTGCACTAAGCTCATGACCCCAAAACCTTAACTAGTTTTGTGCCCCAGGTAAGTATAGGATGCATGCCAACAACCTAAAAGTTCATCACAATGTTAAATGCACCATGGTCAACTTGTGACTAGAAATTCAAGTTGGGGATTGTCAGTCCCGATAGATCTATCCATAACACTCGCGCTTACTACATTAGCAATTAACGGTTCATGATTGGTAGGAACTTAAATGGAAATGTGGTAACTTAGGCAATAATCTGGATAGCATACAATTTAAAAAACTTGTGTCAAATCGTAAAACAAGCATGTAATTTCACCCCGTAAAGTTTTCAAATAATTAGGTAGTAGAAAAAAGGGGCTATGAACTCACCGAAAGCAAAAGAAGATCAGAAGGTAAATGGATCCTCAGACGTACGAGGACTTCTAAGTACCACCTAAAAGATGTGGCGCGACTTAGACCGATAAAGTAAAGTTTAATGAGTAAAAACTAACAAAAGTTCATAAGACGTGTTTCCAAATTAAGCATGGCATTGTGTAAGGTTTTTACAAAGTATCGTTTACCCAAAATATGATGAACAAACTGACCTAATATGAACTTAAACATGTACTCATTGTCACCCTTTAACATCCTAGTTCATTAACGTTTTTATTCCCATTTACCTTAATTTTATAAACCTCTAATTCCTAATCCGTAAATGCTAAAAACATAAGGGTTTCGCCCACGGAAAGCATTTTGAGTCTATTTTCTAAAAATGCAGGCCTCATATCTTTAAATGTTCTAGAACCATGTGAAAAGACTAATTTACCCTTGGTCATTGAAAACAGATTATTTCCAGAATTTTAACCCTTCACGAAAACGGACATAAATCGCAATCTATGATAGCTATTAAAGTGTGGACAAGTGTAGGTATGAGGTCTATGTGTCCTTTACAGAGATCAACCTTTTAATACAACATTTTAATGTAAAAATAATGGAGTTATACTCCTTTTCCCAACAGTGATCCAGATTTGCCTATTTTTAGTAAATCGGCCATATCTCACTCATCCGAAGGAGATACGGCTCCATCCAATTCACCACATGTACCTTAAACATATGCCAACATGTCTATCTAATTTTTCAGGTGCCACATGACCAAAAATATTTCGTACTTTATCCATCTAGCTACTGATGTAAAACTGCCTCAAATCCACTTTACCAAAACCTATTCTAACAAGTTTTTGTCTCATTAAAAATTTATACAATGCCATACCATTTTAATCAATGCTCTTATATATATATCAAAATACATATTTTACAGAAAACAAAAATCAAATATGAACTCATTACAATAAAAAAAATAGAGAGACAAAATAGAAGCTTACAAATACAAAAGTGACTAGTAAAATCAACACCACTCTTACTCCTTGTTCTTATAAAAATTTTATCAACAAAACCAATAATAACTCCAAACAAAACACAAAATCTCAGCCATCATACTCCATTTTAACCCAAAGAATAACCACTTTCAACTCTATAATAAGTCTTGCAAAGATTCACCAAAACCAACCAATGAAACCCAAACTCAAAACCATCAAATCCAACTACAACAACATCATTATTCCATGCACTAACCCTTCAAAATAACTCAACAAATTAGCCCATACACTTAAGAAATATGTGATCTTGAAGAGATTAAACCAAAAGCACTACATTAGTATTGATAAACTAACAACTAGCTATAAACCTTTAACACTAGATTTAGTTTACTTGGAAAAACTTTATGCATATGGTAGTGGTTAAAGCCCATGGAAAAAAGGAAGAGAACAAGGTGAATTTTGTGTTTTGGTGGAAGAAGTATGTGATACTTGAAGTGAGGTTATTGTTTAAGAATCCAAGACATTCAAGGTTACATGCCAAGTGCCCCATTAGATGATAATAGTGGGACACTTAAGAAAACCACTACCATTATATGGTAAATGTCATAAGTTTATAAACTTTTGTGTTAAATTTGGTATAAGTAGGTATTGTTTAGGCTAATTGGTAAAAACGTAAAATATTACAAGAGTTTAGGTGGAACCACGAAGCGAAAACGTATATAATAAAAATAGAATTACATCATATGAGATACTTTTCTGGAATAATAAATTACATAGAGCACGTACACTAATATTTAGTCCAAGGCCGGGTTCACTTTTAATAAACATTTTATTAGGAACGCGAGACAACCTATTCGGTTAATCAAAAAATAATTTTTTTTACAAGTATGGATTAAAATAATGATCTAGAATTTACGGGGTATATAATGAGAATATTTAACTACATGGGACCCGCAGATGGATAAAAATCCTAATTACGGCTCAAGCCTAGCTATGAATGCAAAATAATTTATTCGGTAAAACCGTAAAAAGTGAAACTTTTCTCAAGAGTAAAATAAACAATAGAATATGGATTAAGATAATAATCCTGAAAAATACAAAATGTCACAGCCTTTCCACCTTAAGGGAGCGTCGTCCTGGTGCTCAATTTGTCTTATTCGCCGTCGGTTTACTTGTGAAGAGATGATGATACCTGCTCTTGAATTGGTTATCGTGCTTACATGGGAACTCCAGTCCTCGTTGTGAATTTCAACAAACTTTGACTAAGGGAATACAATTCTGACTTAGCTATTTGACCTCATTGTCTATTACCTCTACAGGATCCTCGATAAAGCGTAGCATGTTGATCAATCGAATTTCGTTTAGCGGAATTACAAGGTTTTCACTACGTAAACATTTCTTTCAATGCAGGGGCTAAAGCTCCTATCTTCAAATTATGCATCAAAACATGTTCGAGGGATTCAATAAAACAATTAAGCAAGGTAGCAACAAATATCGAATAAATAATAGTTAATACATAAAATGTCTTCGATGTGTATGTCGGTACAGATCAGTTGTTATGAATAACCTTAATAAAAGGATTGAATATCTGTATTGACTAGCAGTCAAGTGAAAATGAGAAATTAATAAATCGTATTGATAATCAGAGAATAATATGTCAAGTAACAATACATATCAAGATCAAAAAATGAGTTTCTGTCGATAAACAATGTGAATGGAGGGATCGAATAAGTTACTAATCTTCAAAGAAAGTGAATGCCAATACAAAGAGGTTATAATGAGTTTAGTATTTAAGGAACGGAGAATCCAAAAAGGAAGATTAAATATTTCTATGAATAAAGAATCAGATGACAATAATTAATGCAACAAAAGAGTCAGTAGATCATAAAAATATGTTCATAGAATTGTAAGGAAATCAATGAGTACACGAAGAAAAAAGATATTACGAGTATGTAAGATACAAACATGTCAACGAATTAAGAGCATATGTAAGAATAACATCCGTGTAGATGTACTAATGATCAAAAGGATAAATATAGAAAATGATCTGTATAACAAATTACGAATCAAAGAAGTAATGAAGGATCATTTGTATAAATAATCAAGTAAACAAAGAATCAATTGAACATAATAAAGGTAGACTAGAAGTAGATGTCAACAATATCAAATTACAATAATGTTTAAAAGAAATGAACTTAAAGAATAATAAAAGACTATAGAGAGTCATTCGTGAAGTTAACCGATGCGATGAGGGTATTAATACTAATAGTCGAAAGAGGCATATTTCAAAGAAAAAATATGTCAAATATGTAAAATGATACAAGTGAATTAATTGCGCGAACAATTAATTATTTAAAGGGGGTTAATGCCAAATGGCTAAAACAAGCACACATGAAGGAAATGGTATATCAAGGATGTTAAAACGGGATAAGAGAAGTTAATTGTACAAACAATTAATTATTAAAGGGAGTGGATATATCCGTACCACAAAGTAAACAATACATCAAAAGTTTTCAAAGAAATTCTTTAAACAAAAAGGTCATCATTAGCTATGATGGTTGAGATTCTCTTTTCGGAGCAGGGTTGTGTGTGGTGTTGTTCCTAATTGATATTCTAGTCGTAAGACGTGACCTTCATTAGCGTTGTTTGTCTCAATGGTCTTTATGCGTGATTAGTTCTTATTTCGCTCTAGGAGATAGAGTACGTTAGCCATATGTCGAGCTATAAGTCGCTTAATAGAAACTGAACTTTAGCAATTGTCTTCTTAGTAGCATAATTATCCAAAATCACAATGGAGAAAAAGAGAAAAAGAATAAGACGTTCATGAGCCGTGTTCCAAGAGTAAGTGCTCTAAGATGACACGTACAAGGTGACAAGTTAATTGTCATATTCCAATTAGTCAGCATGCTCCTATGCAGTAGGTTACGTGATGACGTAATGCGTTACAAAAGTACGAGGCGAGTGTTCAAACTCAGAGTCGATTGGTAAAATAACCAATGAGATAGACAAACTATGTCGAGTTTCGATATCATCAAAAAAGAATTAAGTAAGGTCTTGAAAAAGTTTTGGAGATCATCGTATCACTCATGATATCTTGAAATAAATAAAACCATCGTGTCACTCAAAATGTCTTAGAAGAGGTTTAGTATTTATACCGACGACCGTTATATAAAATATAGACTCACTCTATAAAGTAGACACAAGTGACCGTAAATAGTCAACATTTATATAAATTACTTTTATATAAATAGATAGTGATACTTTTAATGATAGGCGTAAAAGATCGAAAAGAAAGTTAAGTATTATATAATCATTATCTATATAATACTAATAGTATTGCTTGAGGGAGTAAATATAAGCAACCAGGAAGTATGTACGCACTGATATCGAATATATCGAGGAAAGACTCTTAATTTTCAAAAATAGTCATAGTATAGGTTTTGAAAACAACTCAGTTCTCTATGACCAGTGCTCTGCTACCAATTTGTCACACCCCAAAATCGAAATGCAATGGAAAGGTAACATTGGGGTGCGATGTCATGAAACAAGAAGTACAAGTCACGAAAAATAACCTCAAAATGAGACATTTTAAAATACATTTAAAAATATTTTCCATTCGATACATTAAAACACCAGAGTTCATAAAAGAGGTCCCAACAAATTTAACAATGCAAATTTAAAATATATCCGTGCGGCTTCCCTCTGAGCAATATACCTGAAAACCTAAAATTAAAACATGCTAAAACTCAACACAATGGTTGAGTGAATTCATTGGTTTATCAATAAAAGAATGGACCACAAGATTTAAGTAATAGTAGACTACGAAACAAATTCAGTAGTCCAAAACATGTATTATTGCACTAAGCTCATGACCCCAAAACCGTAACTAGTTTTGTGCCCCAAGTAAGTATAGGATGCTTTCCAACAACCTAAAAGTTTATCACAATATTAAATGCACCATGGTCAACTTGTGACCAGAAATTCAAGGTGGGGATTGTCAGTCCTGATAGATCTATCCATAACACTCGCGCTTACTACATTAGCAATTAACAGTTCATGAATGGTAGAGACTTAAATGGAAATGTAGTAACTTAGGCAATAATATTCAGGCAATAATCTGGATAGCATACAATTTAAAACACTTGTGTCCAATAGTAAAACAAGCATGTAATTTCACCCCGTATAGTTTGCTAACAATTTGGTAGTAGAAAAAAGGAGCTATGAACTCACCGAAAGCAAAAAGAAGATCAGAAGGTAAATGGAGTCAGACGTGCGAGGACCTCTAAGTACCACCTAAAAGATGTGGCGCAACTTAGAATGATAAAGTAAAGTTCAATGCGTAAAAACAAATAAAAGTTCGTAAGACGTGTTTCTAAATTAAGCATGGCATTGCGTAAAGTTTTTACAAAGTATCGTTTACCCAAAATTTGATGAACAAACTGAACTAATATGAACTTAAACATGTACTCATTGTCACCCTTTAACATCCTAGTTCATTAACATTTGTATTCCCTTTTTCAAGTTTGAGTCAATACGTAAATTCTAATTTCTGAATTTACCCCAATTTTATAAACCTCTAATTCCTAATCCGTAAATGCTAAAAATATAAGGGTTTCGCCCACGGAAAGTCACAGTTTGAGTCTATTTTCTAAAATGCAGAAGGCCTCGTATCTTAAAAATGTGCAGAACCATGTTGAAAGACCTAATTTACCCCTTGGTCATCCAAAAACATATTATTTTCATTTAATTTTTTTTTTTTTGTTTTTTTTTTTTTAACCCTCACGAAAAAACGGACATAAATCAATATCTTGTAGCTATTAAGCTGAGGTTATTGTTTAAGAATCCAAGACATGCAAGGTTACATGCCAAGTGCCCCCATTAGATGATAATAGTGAAAGAATGTACACGTAAATAATATATGTCCGGAATGCCACTCAGGCCTTTGGAGACGCACACGATAGCGTTTGGATTGAATAAATATAATAATTAATTTATATTACTTAATTTATTACTTGTAATTGTGTATATAAATAAGATAACGGTCTGTTAATTAATTAGTTACTATAACGAATTTTATTTGACGGTCGTTAAATTGTTATACATAATGGACTTAATGTTAAATATATGAGGAAAAGGAATGTTTTGGCTTGGGTTGTTGGGGTTGTGTTTGGTTGGGTGCCGGTTATACTCAAAAAGAGGAGTGGGAATTTATTTCCTTATTGAAAATTCCCTATGCCTGCTTGTTTAAACATAACAAGCTCATTGTTTTGATATTCTTTTGGTGAAACCCTAATGCAAAACTTCTTTTCTCTTCCCTTTTTCTCTTTTGTGTGAGTGCAGATCGGATACACCCACCAAGTGGGGAAAACGATATGATTAGAATTAACTTAATAATAAGTTGTTTGCTTATTGTTTATGAAAGAAACTAGATTCTAATTGAAATCGCTAACAAGTTCGTGTCACGAATCCAAAGAGAAGATCATACTTTGATCTTTATTGTTTTGCTTGAATGAAGAATTGCTAAAGGTACACGGGTTCATTTTACTTTCTTTATTAATGTTAATTTATATGACTATGTAAGATCATAGTGTTATTATTTCTGGCTCTTGGCCAGTACTGTACGTATTTATCTTAATAGTTTAATATGGTCTTTATGTCTACTAATTCTACAGTGGCATCAAGTAGGCGTATATAGATCTATTAAAATTACATAATTGTTATCAAGAACGTTAAAAATTGCCAGGTTTTGATGTTTGTATTAATTTTTATTTGATGATCTTGTGTCCATAAACCCTAATTAGGGTTAATAAATTTAATTAGACAAAACCTTAAGATGTATGCAATTTTTTTTATTTGATGGATATCGTAGTTTAATTGTTAATAATCGGTACGTATTAATTGTTAATATGAATCTTCTCGCTTTATTAAACGTTAATTGATAAGATCCATGTTGAATCTTGCAAGTTTACCATGGATGATGACATATATGATATATGAATGTATAATAATTGTTAAGTGTTAAACATGCATAATTGATGATAAAAATCGGATCTTGACGTGTATTAGTTGAATTTTACGTTTTTTTTTCGTATGTTAGTTAAAAATTCATAATAAATTCATCCAATATCGAAAAAATTCATAATAAATTCGTAGATCTACAACTTTGTAGTTTTGAGCTAAGGCTCGAGAAGACTCTAGCTACACTCTGACGTGACATGAAGTTGAAATTTAAATTGTTTTGACAGTTTTATGCTATGTGTCTTTAATTTAAAACACATAGATTTTAGGTTATCATCAATTGGTTATGCATATGGTATGTGATTAATGTGTTAATCAGATATATGTTTTAGTTGTTTATGTTTATTTGTTTGCTTTTGATAAATTGTTATGTATT
>BQNB010176457.1:0-13060 GCA_026074375.1 Tanacetum coccineum
AGCATAGATAATAGTAATTGCAAAATATTAAAAAAAGAAAATCAATATTAAAAGAGAGAGGGAGATGGATTGTGACTTGAGGATCGACCATTTTCTTTCACTAACTGAAAAAATAAAAGGACTACGACGCTGAAACCGCAACAGCACATGTGAAATGCTAGACAAGATGCTTTATACTTGTAATGTTTTAAAAACTATTTATGGAAAATTTAAAAGGAAAGGACAAGATGCTTTATACTTTTATAGGTATGGATAATATTGCTAAAGATTAAAAAAAGAAAACCAATATTAAAAGAGTGGAACTGGAATTGTGACTTGAGAATCGAACTCAAGACCTTTAGTGTCAAATGTTGATGCTCTAGCCACTAATCCAATTGCCACATCTCATTAGTTTCTCCACTTTTTAATAACTTGAAGTTGTGATCGACCATTTTCTAATCCTGGAGAGTTTTCACTAACTGAGAAAATAAAAGGACTGGGGACGCTGAAACCGCAACAGCATACGTGAAATGCTGTTAGACATTGTCGCCTGCACGACGTCGTTTGGTAATCAAGGACGATTCCGTTAAGAACGTAGCCAAAGTCAAGGCGAATGCGAAGAAAGGAAGTAATTAGCTCAAATGCTATGGTTATTTTATAGGCATAATTCTGCATTTACACACTGAAATGCTGTTATCATGATTTTATGTCCGAGCGAAATGCTGTTATCATGGGTTGATTTCTTGTTTCTTCACTACATATATTTGTTTTCTGTTTTTATGTGACAAAGATCGTTTGACAATTAACTCACACACACATCTCATTTCGACTTTTTTATGCAAGATATGTTACAAACTGGATCTAGATCGAAAATAGACTAATGTTGATCATATAAACATGAAATTACTAGCTATTATTTACTTAGTATCAATTGTGATTGTTTACTTATTTATTTCCTGTTGATACAAAAGTTGGGCGATCCTTGATTAGATCCGGATTAAGGGCAATACGGATCTATTAGGCTCCAGTTCCTGTACCAATTGAGTCTTGATGTATGAGACCTGCGCACTAAGGAAACAAAGCACCGTTAGGCTTACCGTGGGATTGTCTCCCACGATTATCCTCCGGCGTGAGAGTAAGTAATCGGTTTTAGGGTTTTAGTAGAAAGTTAGGGTTGTGAGAGTATACCTTCGATGAGTATTCATTACCATACGATCTTTATGAAAATGGCAAAAAACACCAAGTTTTTCATGGGTTGTTTTCGAAAGTATGTCATGAATACTAAAGATCACAAACTCATGTTAAGGAATAAGTGCTCAGATTCTTACTTTGCCATTGCCATATTGAACATCTTTTGTTCTACTTCATGTCTTGTCGTTTTAGTACTTAAAAAAACATCGTTAGTGTCATGTTCATATCAACTTTAAACTCGCACCTTACATGTACTCTTAGGAGTATAATAAAATGGTCTTCAAATCGCACTTCCTACCCATTGAGTAGACTCTCACAACACTAGTCATCAGTGACGTGCTATTTAGTTCACAATGTGTTTTTTTTGTCTCATGATGAATGGCTAGTTGTCTTAACGTTTACTTTCTTTAGTTTATGAAGAACTCTTGAAGATGACTCGGGTCCGTCACCAGTTAAGACTGCTGAAAATTATGGGTATTACGTTGTGTTCTATAAATCGGAAATACTTAACAGACTAAACTTGACTTATTCAAAAAATAAAATTCCTAACAAATCCTCCCTTAAACTAAACTGCCTAGACCTGCAGTTAGTTTATTTCATGACTAAAACGAAGCCCAAGTGAATCTTTCATTCTTGTAAACAGCTCGAGCTTTAGTGGTTTTGTCATTCCATCTGCCAACTGATGTTCTGTCCCACAATACTCCATACCAATCACGTTATCTTTGACCAAATCTCGAAGAAAATGGTAACGAATATGTATGTGTTTTCTCCTCCCATGCATAATTGGATTTTTGGACAGCTTGATAGTAGAATTATTATCACAGAAGATAGTACACTTTTGTTGATTAACTCCAAGCCTTTCAAGAACCCTCATCATCCATTTACTTTGACATGCACATGCAACAGCTGCAATGAATTCCGCCTCAGTTGTCGATAAACTTACAACCGGCTGCTTCTTAGAACTCCATGAGATGGCTCCTGAGATAAATTTGAAGACATAACCCGACGTGCTTTTTCTATCATCAAGATCGCCTGCATAGTCCGAATCGCTCTTCTCCTTTTCTAACATAGAGAATTCCCAAATCTGATGTTCCTTTTAGATATTGAAATACACGTTTCATTGCTGAATTGTGCTGCTCTGTGGGTGATTCCATGAACCGACTCAGCAAGCTTACTACGTACATAATGTCCGGCCTTGTCAGATACATGAGGCTTCCTACCTTTTGTTTGTAGATTGTTGCATCTACTTTTTCTTCCTCATTACTCTTCGTGAGTTTACAACCTGGAACAATCGGATTCTTAACTGAATTACAATTGTTCATTCCAAACCTTTCTAGTACTTCCCTCACATACTTTGTTTGACTTATAAAAATTCCTTTTGCATTTTGTATCACTTCCACACCCAAAAAATATCTCATCAAACCAAGATCTGTCATTTCGAATTGTTGCTTCATCGACATTTTGAATGCTTCACACATTCCAACATTGTTGCCTGTAAATATGAGATCATCTACATACAAACTAACAATGAGAACTTCAGCATTCTTACCTGTTTTAACGAATAATGTAGGCTCACTCGAACATCTTTCAAAACCTTGTACAGAAAAATAAGCATCAATCTTGCTGAACCAAGCCCGTGGGGCTTGTTTTAATCCATACAACGCCTTTTTCAACCGATACACCTTGTGTTCAGCACCTGGAATTACGTACCCTTGCGGTTGTTCTACATAGACTTTTTCTTCAATTTCTCCATGCAAAAATGCACTTTTTACATCGAGTTGATAAACTAGCCAATTCCTACTTGCAGCTAGAGCGAGAATCATTCGAATAGTGTCCCAACGAGCAACTGGAGCAAATACTTCGGTATAGTCGATGCCGGCTTGTTGTGAGTATCCCTTGGCAACAAAACGTGCCTTGTATTTATCCACTTCTCCCATTTCGTTCAGCTTTGTTTTAAAAACCCACTTAACCCCAATTGTTTTAGCACTCTTTGGCAAATCTACCAGTTCCCACGTCTCATTTCTCTTTATTGCTTCTATCTCCAAGTTCATAGCTTCTCTCCATTTGGCATACTTGACTGCCTCTTCAAAATTAGCAGGATCATTAGTAGTAGCAAATATTGCTAATTGTTGTACCTCATCATCATCATCATCAAATAACCCCTCTCCACTTACAAAGTCTTTCATGTAAGTCGGTTGTCTCCTTATCCTCCCTTGAACCGGACTTGCATCACTGAACTCATTGGTACTTGGTCTTGAAGAGCTTGAGCTCGAGGAACTCGAACCTCCAGAATCGTTATTGTTTGAACCTCCATGACTCTCATTATTATGCTGCTCATCTTCATTGTGTCCTTGCACATCTTCATTAGGAACAGGATCAGCATGCTCTTCATCATCATCCGACTTTAAGATAGTATTCATTGTTCGCTTTTGTTCCCAGTCCCATTGTTCTTCTTCGTCAAACACTACATCGCGGCTGATCATAATTTTCTTTGAGTTTGGATCAAACATTCGATACGCCATTGATTCTTGACTAACCCCTAGAAACACACATGTGAAGCTCTTGTTATCTAATTTTTTACGGTTCACATTAGGTATGTGAACGTGTCCAATGCATCCAAACACCTTAAAGTATCCGACTGATGGCTTAAATCCACTCCAGGCCTCCTCTCGTGTTTTATCTTTGACTGCTGTTGTAGGACATCTGTTCAAAACATGAGCAGCCCAGTTTGCAGCCTCTGGCCTGTTGGAAAAATATAATCCCATTAATCTTTGTTTTAGATAAATCCTGCAGCATGTCTGCACATTTTAAAGGATGGGTCAAAGCCCAAAAAACTGACCCGAAACCCATTAGGCTTAGACAAACGGTTATAAGTGAAAAGGTACGTTGGTTGGTTTCTTAAAAACCATCACGCCTCTTCACAGAAACACACACCGATTCAATGTATATATATAGCATAGATTCTGTAATCAAACTCATCCGTAGATTTATAGTTCAGAATTACTTTAAGGATCAACCCCTCTTCTTTGTTCTTTTATTCTTGTATTTTGATGATTATCATGATGTAAGGTTTGATCATTACAAGATGATGGGAAGGTTTCTACAAAAACCTTTGTAAACCATTATTCCACAGAATAGCAACAGGGCCTCTAAACTCCTACGGAACCTTCTTTTCATTCAACATACATCTGATTCATGGTATTAAGTGCGTTTATGTCTTTTCGCCACCACCGTTGGTGTGGGATTAAGCAGCCACTAATGTTGCCTTCGAATACCTGGATTGGCACTAAAATCTTTAAATGTGGATGAGGTAAACTCTTCCTCAAACGTTCAGTACGAAGCAAACATATTGGGACTACTTTTCTCCTTTTCAAACCATGCTTTTAAATTTTCTTAACAAATAAAAAAGCCTTTTGATTTCATACTTAAGGAAATATACCCACATTTTTCTGCTATAATCAATCATCAATAATGGTAAATTGTACGTTTTTCGGCCGTTTGATGTTCAGGGAGTAATCGGCCCGCAGATGTCACGAAGTGAATCAACTGTAGTGGTTGAGTTGCCTCAATGACTGTTGAACCTATCATGACTTTGTTTTCCCTTAACACATTCGCTACAATGTTTGAACTTGCCTTCAAGAGGGGTAACCCATTAACCATCTTCCTATACACCAAGGTTCATAATCCCTTCATATGAAGATGGCCAAATCTTTTATGCCACAGACTGGTTAACGAATCAAAAGTTTCTTGGAGACACCGTGTGGGAGTACTAGCAGGCATGGTAGCAAACAATATGAACATGCAATTTGTTGACATGTCTGTTTACATAATAAGTCCATTGACTTTGTGAAATAGTTTACAAACATTATCTTGAATTAAAACGGCCAACCCTTTTTCTTGAAGTTGTCCAATACTCAATAAATTATTTTGCAACTCTGGAATGTAAATACCTCACTGATGATGTGATTCCTTCCATCCACTATTATTCGAATGTTTCCTTTTCCCATGACTGCCATTCTTGTGCCATTCCCTAGTTTGACCGAATGCCTATAAGATTCATCAAGTTGAACAAACCATCTTCGATCACCGCTCATGTGATTACTGCAACCTGAATCAAGAAACCACATCGCTTCTCTATTTGAGTTTTGCATTTCTACATAAGACATCAACAATATTTCCTCGTCTTCGTTAAAGGCTGTCTGGTTGGCATAATGTACGCAAAATGTCCTAATTTATGACAATTGTAACATTCGATGGTGGCTTTGTCGAAACTTCTTCCTCGTCCCCTTCCTCTACCTCGATAGCTACCACGTCCGCGTCCTCTTGGAGAGAATTTCACCTCCTCTCTCCCTGTATTTCCTTGACCTGTGGTGACGACTTTTAATGCTTGTTCCTCATCTTCCTTGCCTTGCATGCGCTGCTCATGGACAAGAAGGCTGCCATGGAGTTCGTTGATGCTTAATGTATTTAGATCGTGAGATTCTTCAATGGCGCAGACAACATAGTTAAATCGTGAGGTCATGGACCGCAAGATTTTGCTAACCACAGCACTAGCTTCCACTTGTTCGCCATTAATCTTCATCTTGTTCACCACTGCAAGTGTTCTTGACATAAAACTGTCGACCTTCTCTCCTTCCTTCATGCTTAGTAACTCGTATTCTCGTTTCAACGCTTGAAGTTGAGCTTGCCTAACTTTAGATGAACCATGATACTTCTGCTGCATTGCGTCCCATATTGTGTCGTCGTCTACGATGGTCTCCAAGACATCTCGAGGAATGGCTTGATACAAATAGTTCTTGATCTTCAAGTCTTTCCGTTTTTGTTCAACAATCAGTGTCGCATCTCCGGTTGTGGGCACACCCTGTTCTACAAGCGTCCAATATTCTTTGGAGAGAAGAAAGTTCTTCATAAGCTTGGCCCAATGGAGGTAATGACCATCAAACATTGGAATAGTCGGAGCCGTGAACTTCCCGGTGTTTGCTTCTGTCATGTCTCGTAGTCTCTCTTTGACTCTCGTGTATATCACTCTCAGATCAGGCCTCATATAGGCTCTGATACCACTGTTAATTACTGTATCAAATAACTAGCAATTACACTCAGTAGTTTGTAGCTATAAAAGCTTGGTTTATTCATTTTTCCCGCTCACTTTCCCGGGCGACATGTCGCCCGGGAAAACAATTAAAAAAATTATACAAAAAATCAACGAAAATCTTAGCGGCATTTTTCTCGCTCACTTTCCCGGGCGACATGGGTTTTTTTTTTTTTTTTCCCCCCCCCCACCCACGGGGGATAAACATTTACAAAAAAAATTGTAAAAAAAAACAACGAAAATTCTTTAGTGCATTTTTCCGCTCACTTGCACTGGCGACATGTCGCCCGGGAAAACATTTAAAAAAATTATTTCGGTTTCTTGTGTTGTTTTAAAATATGCGTTTAACATATAAATATATAAAAACTATATAAAAAAAACTCTTTTTTCTCGGTTCGTTGTGTGATATGTGGGTGATTGTGAGGATAATATCTGCTTTTATGGTAAAAAACAGTTTTTCGGAGGGAGTATTTGGCGGGAGTTTACCACTATCCCCAGCGACATTTCCACGCTTTCCCGGGCGAAGACACGGTCCGTCTGGGGGATAACTTTATCCCCTCGGGGGACATGTCGCCGGGATAATTTGAAGGGGAAGCTCGCCAGGATTCTTTCCAGGAGCGACTATTCAGGCAGAAGTGGTGGGACCCACACGTTTTCAGTCAAACTAATATGTGCCACGGTGGATATGTATCCCGGGTCGCCCGGGAAGGTTGAAACAAAAAAATTTATAATTAATCCCGGGCGACATGTCGCCCGGGAAAAAAGAAACTAAAAATCATTTCATCACTATCCCGGGCGACATGTCGCCCGGGAAAGGAAAAAATAAAATAATTTTTACTTATCCCGGGCGACATGTCGCCCGGGATTAATTATAAATTTTTTTTGTTTCAACCTTCCCGGGCGACATGTCGCCCGGGATATGTCTGCAAATTTTTTTTTGGCAGCCTGCACAGCAGCTATTTTCCAGATTTTTTTCCGGAAAAAAATCTACCAAACATCAAACCTGTATAAACCAATATAGACTCTATCCAAATACATCACAACTTGTACCAAAACACAATACAATATAACGGATCAACGCATTTGATCTAATAAAGCTAAATCAGTCCAAATCCTAATAAACACAATATAGTCTCAAACGGGGATTACTATTAACAAACCTGAATTATCCGCAAGTTACAAATCAATAATTCACTAGATAGGGAGAACAATGTTTTACATAAAGGTCGCCAAGATCACGTAAGAAACAATAATATTTCTTACTAACAATTTTATAACATCTCTAACTATCGCCATCCTCCTCGTCCTAGCCGCCGTCCTCATCGTGGCTATCTTAGCATCCCGCACCCGCCACTCCGCTTAGCCGAAAATAAGGTGTTGACTCATACTGTCTTCTTAGCATCTGTGAAAACTGTTGTCACTTCTAAAAGCTTCATCATCAAGTTTCACCTTTAGGTACTTGTTCTTTTTTTTCAGTTTTCGACATCGCCGGAGTGTGCGTGATTGAGGCGGGGGCGGAGGGGCGGAATGAGAATCATCTCTGGCCGTACCGGAGTACCCTACCAAACACGGGAAGGTGCCCCGCTGGCTTGCCCTTTCGAGCCATGGCATTGGATCTCTTCGTCAGTGTAGCACACCGACTCGGTGTTGGAGCCTAGAGATGCAGCCTCACCATTCTCTATGTGAGTGACTAAAAACACAAGATAAGTTTATTATTAGTCGGGTTGCTACATTATTTCTCGTAAATCATTAATGTGCGTGTTTAGAAACAAAAACTTACGTATATAGCTCGGTCCTCATCCCGTATGAATACCCCGTTAATGGTCCCCCCCCCCCCCCCCCCCCCCCCCCCCCAATTTTATAGGGAGCCTGTGCGTCACGAAGAAGGTGACGATGAGCGCGGGTACTATCGGGCTCTGAGCACGCCATCTGTACTTACACACGTTATAAGATGTAAAACAAATTAAAAACGACAATTCTCAACACACTAAAGCCATATAATCTGATATATATGTTTATATGTATGGGTAAAATAATTTAATGTTTTATTACCTTCTCATCTCGAAGCGAGCAGTGATCCAGGAATTCCTGCGGCAAACGACCGTGCTCTTTGCTCTGTTTTGGCGATTTTGAGCGGCTCAGGCTTGGTTCCTGGGATCATTCCAAAATGCAATCTGGGCATCCCAATCTACCGGGGTAATGCTCTCGGGACGTCCGTGTCTGATCGTCTCCACATCATAAGTCCCGGTCTCGGGGTTTATAACCCAATGCGCTGCCTTGAGAGAAGCCTTGTTGGTATTGTACAGCTTTTGGAGATGTTGCTGGATGCCCGCATTAATATCTGCCCAGTGCTGGGATTGCATATGAGGTGTCAAGTCAAACTGGGTCTGCAATCATATACAACAAAACAAAGACAGAGTTAGAGATATAATTTATATATTTATCTAAATTTGTTTATTTATTTATATGATATAAATAAATAAACGAATTTAGATAAAATATTACACATTAAATAAATAAACACAATATGTAATAAACATAAAAGGATAATGAAATAACTGACCCCAATTTTGGTCACGATCGCCGCCTTCCGCTCCGCCGGGACCTTCTGCCAAGATGGGTAGTACAAAGGCATCTCCCTGATAAGCTCCCCAAGGTAGTTAGACCAATGAGATGCATGGCCACCGAGAGGCATCATGGTCTTTTTGTCGTCCCACTCAAACCGAATCGGGACGGGGCCTTTATCATCGGTGATCTTCTTTAACCCGAGGTTTTGGGTCTCCTGGCGGGTATGTAGTCGGCCCGCTTTCCTTCCACCCAAATTGGCTTTCGGTGCCTTTGACTGCAAAATCAACGTGAGTGATAAAGTCATAAAAATTCATGTATCAAAATTTATCAAATTTAGGCTTTGTATTGTCAATATTCAGTAATTCTTACCTCGTTGAGAAGCAACCCCCGCAACCGGTAGGTATATGGTGTGAAGGGGGACGATCATCACCGCCACCGTCACCGCCGTGGCCCCGTGCAACATCTGTTGACATCTGTACAAGTACAATTTAGGATAACTTATAGAAATTCATGAAACAAATAATTAAAGTGCACACATCCAAATACATACATATCCAAATAAATATACACATTTAAACAATCCACAATCAATTTCATTCATTCATTGAAATATATAAGTGTCTTTTGCAAGTTACAAACTCAAGATCAATCTTCCTTCTTCATAGAATAAAACTTTCTAACCATCATCATCTTCAACATTGACGAGGTCTTCATCATCAGAATTGCTAAATCATGAGGAAGGCGTCTTCATCATCAATAATATCATAGTCTTCGTCAAGATCAATGATATCTGGCGGTGCGTCAACCTTTGTTGATTGACCATCTCTATGCAAGGTCGCATTATCCAAGTCATTCAAACTAGTAGAAAGTGGGAGATCAGATGAGTTGTCAAAATGTATAACATCAGGATCTTCCTCTACCACGATGAACCTCGTCCGAAAAACTTTTTTTTTATTATATCCCTTTTTTTTTATGATTCACATGTTCGACGACCTTCTAGTGGGGTGGTCGTCTGGCCATATCTTCAAGGTAGAAGCATTGTTTGACTTGTGTTGCGAGAATGTATTGATCATCTTTAAACGCCTCATCTTTTGTCAAGATTTGTGTCATGTTGTTTTATAAGGACTAGGACGTTGGGAATTTACGTCTTCGTTGCTAGTGTCTCAAACCACTTAACTCGGAACAAACACTACTTTGAACGACAAATACGAAACTCGAGGATTTCTTGAAGGGTGACCATACAGTACATTTCTCGACTTCCCACCAGGCGAACAATATGCCGTGTTTTGAGTTCTGCGACAGTTATCTGGGGTTGTGTGCACGACAAACCTCACACCGTTGACTACGCAAGAGTTGACTGAGATTGGAGTCGGTGTTGGTCCACAAGCCAAAGCGAATAACTCGCTGGTTGCACTAACACCTGGGTCATTGTCTACGTGACGTTGACGTATCTATGAAGAAGATAGGATTAGATAGAGAACACAAAATATGATATCGTTATTTTTACAGTTAAGTACACAAAATAAGTCTAAGTTTACCTGCGACCCAAACCAGTTGGGGAATTCTTCTTTCATGTCTTTGTTAGGAAATTTACTGAAAAACGTTCATGGTATTAGAATAAGTCGTCGAAAAGATAAGTTAAGAAAAAGAAGTTTCAAAATAAAAACGCGTACCTCTTGAACTGGGACCGGTACGTGTCGATTTCAGGACTGTTGTGAAGTACATACCATATCACTTTCTTCAACTCTTGGGCATCAAACCGAATAACAGACCGTAAACCAATCGATTTACATAGTGATCGGAACACCTGAAACTGACACGTTGGGGGAGGGGGGTCCACATTACGGTCGGGACGATTAAATTTCGTAGTAACATCCCGAAAATAATGAGAACTGAAAGTCAATGCTTCTTCTGCAACATAACCCTCCGCAATCGAACCTTCCGGCTTAGCTTTATTTCGTACATAACCTTTTAGCTTTTTCATGAATCTTTCAAATGGAAACATCCACCGGGGGCGGATAGGCCCGCCTTCAAGAGCCTCTAGAGGTAAATGGATAACCAAGTGAATCATAATGTCAAAGAAAGCAGGAGGATATATGAGCTCGAGATTGCACAGAATATCGACCACCTTGCTCTGAGCTTTCAACATGTCATCCTCCATCAAAGTTGCAGAGCAGATTTGCTTAAAGAATGAACATAGCTCGATTATTGGTTTTGCAACCTCATCGGGCAAGTATTGCTGAAGTCCGTAAGGAAGTAAACGTTGCATCATTATATGACAGTCATGAGACTTCAGGCCCGTTATATTGGTATCATTATCGGTCACTTTGTGCTTGAAGTTGGATCCGAACCCATCTGGTAGTTTAACTCCTTTGATGAACTGACAAAACTTTTTTCTGTTCTCTGGTGAGAAAGAATACGCAGCCTAAGGCTTCGAGTACTTCCCGTTTTTGGTTTTGCCAAGCCACAAGCCACTTCGAATGCCTAACTTTTTCAAGTCTTGTCTTGCCTTAGCGGTGTCTTTAGATTTGTCATTCATTAACAAAGTGTTCAAGATGGCCTCCAACACATTTTTTTTATATGCATGATGTCTAAATTATGTTTTAGTATAAGAAAAGACCAATACTCAAGCTCGTAAAAAATAGATCGTTTAGTCCAGTTCAGCTTGACAAGAACATTGAGTTTTATCTTCACACCCCCATAACTCGGATGTTTACCTTTCACACGCGTGGGCAATCTAGCAAGTTGAGCTTGGATTTGATCCCGGTAGAATTTTCTAGGAAGATCTCCGTCTTCTATCTCACCATTGAATTCAAGTGACCTCCTCCATTTATGGGGGTTTTTTAAGAATCTTCTGTGGCCAACATAAGTTGTTTTGCCTAACACACGTACAAATGGAGTGTCTTCATTACATGTAGGGAATGCCTTGTAACCTTGCCCACTCCACCCAGACAAACTACTTCGAGCAGGGAAATCATTGATGGTCCATAAAACCATCGCTCTCATATTGAACTTCTGGCCTGTAGCAACGTCTATAGTCTCGACACCTTTCAAACTTAATTAAACACATTCAAAGAGGTAATTATGAGATGTTTTGTTCACTAGTGCAAAAACATGGAAGACAATCCTAACCCACTCTTGATTGATCGTCTCATTATGAATGCGTTTAACCAATTTACTATTTGAGAAAGTTTCGGCGCATTTCCCCTCAATCCCTAAATATGTGATTAAAGACATTATTGTAAAGAGTAAAGATGTACACTGTCGAAATACGGTTCTCAAATAGGTATATCGCCAATTATACGCATTCATATCCTAAATGAGACAAAACATTCAAAAAGCAGTCCAAACAGGGGACTTTCCGAAATTATTTTCTAACAAATTAATTTCCGGACGAGTTTTCTATAGGATGATTGTAAATTCAGAGGGATTTTCTGAGTATTTTAATACTAATATAATCCTAACACTATCCTTTACGGTAACATTGTTACCTAAACGGTTCTATTCACTTCCAACAACAATAATAACCACGATATCGTATAAACACCATCACACAAAACTACATTAATCTTTCATTGCAGATTGTTAACGCACACCATTAGTTAATAACGCTATAAATACTAAAAATTTATCAATAAACATTCTCGCGAATGTCACCCGGTACCAAAAGGAGAAAAAAAAAATTAATCTAATTTTGGCTGTTGACTCGGTCGGGTGTGGACTCGGCTAGGCTGTGGGACTCAGGACCGCAACTCTTACTTGAAAAACTTAACACTATTAACATTAATTAATTCGTGTGCTCAAAATTCCAATCAAACCATAATCACCACCATTCACCTCAAATCGTTGCAAAAATTAAACACCACCAACAATTAATTAGAGAGGATTAGAAAGAGAAGTAAAAGAATTATCATTTTGAGGATAAAGGAAAGAATTATGATTAGAGGAGGAGGGGGGTTCGTGTGCTCGTGTGCGAGTGTGAGTGGCAGTGGGGAGTGCCGGATGAGTCGATATGTTATCGTTACACATTCGATGTTCAACGGATGAGTCAATATGGTATCTGTGTACATTAGATGTCCAACGGATGAATCAATATGTTATGGTTGTACATTCGATGTCTAATGGATGAGTCGATATGTTATCGTTGTACATTCGATGTCCAACGGATGAGTCAATATGGTATTGTTGTACATTAGATGTTCAACGGATGAGTCGATATGTTATCGTTACACA
>BQNB010176461.1:0-2500 GCA_026074375.1 Tanacetum coccineum
GTTTTGATTTTTTAGTTTCCACTTAAACGTATTCTTCGTTTATTTTAACTAGCAGGGTACCCACGCGTAGCGGCGATGGTTACCATGTTAATGAAATTTCGAGAGAGCAATTTTTTTTTGTCAATGAGTGTACGAACGACAAATTTCCTATACTTTTGTTATCCCATTTATTAACCCATTTCACATTAAGAATATAAAAAGGAGAAATGCTATATCCACTAAATGTTTACAAAATTTTATCCACAAAATGATGTGGCAACCGATTATGGAGGGTAAGAAAGTGCAAAGAGAAATTATGATGAAAAATGATTGGACCATTTTACTTGCCAACTCATCTTGTGGATATAATTTTGTAAGCATTTAGTTGATGTAGCATTTCTTTATAAGAAAATAAGATGAAAAAATTCTAGTGAGAGAAAGAGATGTTTAAAGAGAAGGTAAAGAGAAAGGAAGGTTGATTAGATTAGGAGGAAGGAGAAAATGATCCATCAACACCCTCTCCACATAAGGAGAGAGGTTCTTATAGTTTCCATACACATACTAGGCGTATGGCTATCTACACGGGACAGGCTCGGCTTTGGTTGTGCTTTACGCCCACTACCTATACAATATTAGCTTAAATCTCGAGCCGGAGTCTGTTACTTAGCCTATTACATTAATACAAAGTTATAAAAGACATAATGACGAGACCTAAACTAGAATGACCGTGACTTTCTTATTCGCCTAAGGCTAACAATCTCTCCCAAAGAAGCGATCATTGACATTATAGTAGCTTTGAAGTCTTGTTTCCTTGGTCCATGTCTTGAACTTTGTTGTAGTAGACTTGTTCCATCATGCTTTGTGATCTTTGATCTTGAGCCTTTATCTTTTGACTTTCTGTTTCGAGATCTTTAAATCTTTTCCGTATTTGCCTTTGATCTTTGCCATCTTGCGATCTTGTATCTTGGTACCGACATGCTCATACTTTGCATCATCTTGAAAGCTTGCTAATGATCTCCCTTGACAATCTTTGTCTTGATTATCTTGATATCTTTAAGGAAGATCTTGAATATCAGAGTTGCAGAAGTCTTTGTCTTTGTATGATCTTTAGCTTTCTTGATTCTTGAATCTTAATGCTTATAGTATGTCTTTGTAGCATGAGCATGAGCATGTGGTAATGAATATGACATCATTAGAATGAGGTTGTTACTACATCAACTTAACATGAATTTGAATGTTAGTTATAAACAACAGATATGGACGAATCATGTCTTTGTCATTCGTCGATGTGGGTAACATTAACCTTTGATTCCGTGATGACCGTTTTACAGTATTAATATAAATACTATACCTGTGATCAGGTAGATTCATTATAAGAACCTCCTTGATAAGGTTTCATCTCAAAGTGTTAGATCCTCCAACGCAGATGCATTAGATTCATTGTACATAGCTAGTTCTTCTTACCAGACACCTCAAAGCAGGCTGCCTCATTTATAGTATTGCTACTATTAAAATGGTAAAAGTGAATCACTTAGTTACATCTTACTGATTGAGTCGTCGATTCATTTATTGGACCAAAATCGATATCCAGTTGACACAAGTTTGATTCATATAGAATCTCGCAAGTTACGTACACTAGAAGGATTTTCATTCATCACTGTGAAATACTATAGAATATCACTCGGAATGTTTTGGCAAGATCACAAAGATAATGTGTAGGGCTCTTTGTTATCACTCGTGTTCTTATTAATGAAGAACAAGTATTTTACATGAATTGTGTCCTAATGAGATTTAAATATTTGATCTCTTTTGGCTCTAGACTCGATTTTTACACTTTGGTTTTAGTGATCGGAGGCTGGAGCTGACAGTCATAATTTCAATATCAACAATCTTAGAGTGAGATGTCAATAGATAACGTGTGTATCTCCGTGACACATGAGACAAGAATCTTTTAAGAGAAACTTAAATGGCTGGGAAGGGTTGTGCATTGTATCAATGGGTACATGATGTCTATCTTTAATATTAGAAACCATCTTTGTGATTTTGATAGATTATGTATTGACCCGGTTTCTGCCTAAATTGTATGGAGAGCTTCTTTCTTTTCACTCTTTATCCATACATTTCTTTATCATTCTTAAACCCCTTCAATGTTTACTAGGAAGTCACTACTATCATCATGTTGTGATTGTTCTGGTGATAACTCATGTCTTAGTCAACATTTTCCCTTTACTCATTCATCTCCAAATCATATCTAAGGACTGCTATTTCTAACTATGGAGTGTCCTTGGGTAGATCCTTCGGTTCTGGGTGGATCATAGGACTTATACCTAACCTTAACCACTTTATGACTTCATTGACGTCACGAGTTAATTGGTTCTTGGGTATAGAGATTGAACCATAAAACCTTGTTTAAAAATCATTTAAAGTGTTTGATATAAATAAAACTTTTAACACTTTGAAAGTTACATTCTTTTGAAATGCTCCCCCTACGCATGTGGCATCGATATTCGAAATTGTGTCG
>BQNB010176461.1:10000-13060 GCA_026074375.1 Tanacetum coccineum
TATACGAGAAAGTGGTTTGCTCATCAAATTTATTTTGCTCGCTTAGATGAATTCATCTGTAACTGACAAAAACAAACATAAATGCGCCCCTTTCAACTTTCAAGTGAACTTGGCTAGCAAATAAAGATGGCAAGTAAACACATTTACGTGTACTTCCACTTCCAAGTGAACATGGTTAGAAAATAAAGATGGCAAGCAAACACATTTGCTTGCACGTTCACGTGTCGACATATTAGACTAGTATTGAAATAAATAGGACGAGCAAAGTAAAGATGGCGAGCAATTCAATTTGCTTGTACTTCCAAATGTCACCATATTAGCCTAGTTTTAAAACAAATAGGACGAGCAAATTGAAGATGACGAGCAATCCTCTTTGCCCGTATAAAACACGTGTAACGATCTCAAATTACCCGGAAAAAAAAGACACGTGTAAAGAATCATGACGTGCAAACTGTATTTGCTCGTAGAGTAGTTTTTCGTAAATGATGCAAGCCAAAATTCGGGTGGAGGACTCAGAAGGCCTGTGCAACCTGCACGTATCTGTTCCTACACCGATTTCATGAAATGTTAACCCTTGAACTTCAAGGGAACCGAAGGCATTGTTGGCTTATCTCAAAGGCTCGAAAAGATGGAATCAATATTCCACATTAGCGGTTGTGACATTGACAATCAAGTAAAGTTCACTACCTGTACTCTGCTAGGTGCTGCACTAACCTAGTGGAATGGTCATGTGAGAACCTTAGGTATATCAATTCTACTTCACGTATAATCCAATACAACCTTTGTATATCAAATCTACTGAATTCAAAGCCCCAAAACCACTCAATGCTTCTGGACCGAAAATCAGATTAGGGAAACTATGGTTTCACCGAATTCGGTTAGAACAAAAAATGAGCAGATCCAACCAAAAACCAAATACCACAAACCCTAGCTTGTTTCTTTTGATTCTCAGACCTTGAGAATAAGTAAACCAATACTATAGACCAGCTATGAAACCCGTGGGATCAAATCACACTCGAAAAACCCCAAAAAGGGTTTACCGAATTTGGGAATAACCGATTATCAAGAACCCTAATTAGGGTTTTGATTTGATCGGCTGATTTAATTGAAGGGGAGGAAAGGAACGAATTTTCTAAGTTGTTAGGGTTGTTGGTTCGTTCATAATGAGCTAAGGGTTGGAGTATATATAGCTTCAATCCCTCAAACTCATGATAAGAGTTAAAGACTTCAAGTTTGAGTCTTATCACAATACCTTCCTTCCTCTTATCCCCTTAATGAATCTAGACACCCACTAGAACCTTCTCTTTGTTGGAAATCAGATTAGGACAACCACAAGGTTCTTGTCTAGTCATTCTTTGTCTTAAGGTTTACATTTAGACACTTACGTGAAGTTTAAACGCATTCTATGTGTTTAACGTGTGTGCCCCCAATAGGCTCACACATTTCTAGTTGCATACGGCTAATCCAACTACCACACATTCCAACACGCTCCCATTGGAGTTGAGTGCAGACAGGACATCAAACTAACGGACCGGTATAACGTCAGCCACACTCACATTCGTTTTTAACTCGACAATGGGCTGAGATCAAGTTTCATAATACATTCTCACGTTACCAAGGTTATGTATTTCTTGCTATCATCTCCCTGTGTTTCAAATACTGTTAAAACCTAAGGATTAGATCTCATTCTCATGTCCATATGTTTAACCAGTTAGATTTCGTTATAAAGCTTAATATAGATATACCAAATGTAATCAAGAATCATCTTGCATTACCCTTTGGGTTCAGCCGAACAATTATCTGATTAATTCTGGAGAGGCGCCAAGGTATTATTCTACACATATCAAGTGGAGGAACAAATTCTTTCTTGAATACAAATGTTGTAAATGCTGCTTCACATCACTTCCAATAATAGTCTTTATAACTACTATTTTCAAGACAGCGTTTGACTTAGAATTAAAAAGTGATATCTACACATACCAGAACTTGTTTTTATTCTCAAGTCTAAGGATGACTTAACTAACCATTTTCAAAATTTTACTCATGACAACGAATCCATAAAGTAAATTTCAAAGGTTGGGGTGTCCAATACGCATCCCTTGTGAGTAACATATGAGTTTGGCGGGAACCATCTACATATTCAACGAATATAACCAACACTCATATTTACCTAACAATACTCCCATACTGTTAACCGACAATGGACATATTTAGAATGATGAATCATTCAAGGATTAAATATGCAAATATAGGATAAACAATTGTTATATGAATGAAAACAAATACCAAGTATCTTTATTCATCAGAAAATAAAATTGTCTTACAATCCCAATTATCCAAATAACTAATCATCATAGACTTGCATGAAACTACTAGCTGGAAGCATTCCAATATTCATAGCATGTTCTGAATGCTTTGGAAAGGCTAATGCTTTAGTAAAAGGACCAGCTACGTTGTCATCTGTGTGAACTTTTTCTAACTTTATGTCACCAAATTCAATAACTTCACGAAGGTAGTGAACTTTAGCATGGAAATGTCTAGCACCTTTAGTGATTCCTGATTCATTAGCTATGGTAATTGTTCTAGTATTATCACAATACATACTTATGGGTTCTTTAATTGTAGGAACTACACCAAGCCCAGAAATGAATTTCCTAACCCAAACAGCTTCCTTAGAAGCATCATAAGCAGCAATATACTCAGCTTCTACAGATGAAGTAGCGAAAATGCTTTGCTTGACACTCTTCCAATCAACAACACCTCCATTCAAATCAAACACATATCCAGTCTGAGACTTGAGGTCATCAGCATCTGTCAAATATCCAGCATCAGTGTAGCAAGAAACCCTAAGCTCTCGTTTTAAATCACCTTCGTAAACTAAAAACATATCCTTAGTATTCCTGAGATACTTTAGAATGTTCTTAACAGTAGTCTAGTGAAGATCACCTGGATTCTGTTAGAATCGGCTTATTATATTCTGAGCGAACACAACATTAGGGCGAGTACATCTCACAGCATACATAATAGAACCCACTGCCGAGGCATATGGAACATTTTGCA
>BQNB010176462.1:678-13059 GCA_026074375.1 Tanacetum coccineum
AATTTTTTTTTTTTTTAATTTTTTGGGCCGATGAACAGTACCCGAGCCCTGTGGGCCGGGTACTGTTCATTTAACTGTTTCAAGCCGCAAAAACGGCGGCGTTTCACTTCTCTAATGTGTATTAGTATAATTTTATACGTAAATCTATCTTTTTAAGCCCTTTAACTTAAATTTTTTTGTATTATTTATCAAAAAAATGTTTATACTATTAAAACATTTAATTTTAAATGACCGTTTAATTTAAACCTTTAACTTTCAAAAAATAAATTTGACTAATTTACCAACATTTTATTTCTAACCCAAAAACATAGCTAAAAGATCCGATGCTAACTATACATGTTATCAGTTTGAATAAAAATAATTGTATGTAACTCGAGTCTTAAAAAAATCTAAAAAAATTGGTACGCTTGACCTAAACGAGAAAAATAACAATAATCAAAAAACAAAAAAAATAAAAAAGTTGGTTATTAATTGTTTCACTACATGAAGTATCCGAAATTTAAAAATTCTATAATTGTAAAGATGAAATAATATGTCGTTGTTAAGCTAGAGATAATATTGCCCTAATTAGGAAAGTGTCTTAACTATGTGTTTAGTAAACTTAAGTGGTGCAATCAGGTGGTAAAAAAAATTGGAATATGCTACATCCACAAAGAAAAATTCACACATGAGGTGTCATGTTTTGATTTGGTTAATCAAAGATAAGAGAGAGAAATTATTTGAAAAGCCACCAATCAAAAAATGTCAACTAATTTTGTGGATGTTTCTTTGTAGTTCTTTTGTGGGTGTAGCATAGCTCAAAAAAATTACGGGCTAAATCAAATGATCAAATAAAATTGAGGATAAAAAAACAAAAACATTGGGAAAAAAATTGAATGGTTAAATCATAAATTTACCCAAAGTTATTGTATAGATTCTCTTTATGTGAATTGTAACATCAATGCAAAACTTTGGAGCCATACTGACATTAATAATGTATCACGGGTTGTACACTGCTCTGCAAAGATGCAACTCATACTGACATTAATAATGTATCACGGGTTGTACACTGCTCTTTAAAAATGCAACTTTTCTTTGAACAATGCAAAGATGATACTGAACCATCAGAACATAATGTAAAGCGATTTTTAGGTTGTTTTTATCAGTCACCGCAAAAATCACCTCCTCACCGGACACATCAGCGCCACATCAGCTTTCTCTCTCTAACTTTTCATCCTCACTTCCTCTCACAATTCACCATTATCAGTCACCGGAACCCTCACCGAACATACCATTTAATTAAATAATCACTTTATATAAATATACCCCACAAAATATCCTACCCACTCTCACAAAACAATTAAATAAATAAAAGATTCACAATGCCCCAAAAGCATCCGGCACACCATTATAACTAGTTTTTGTAATTCCTCACGCGTGAGTTTGGTATGATTTAGTGAGGCTCACTCGTGAGCATGACTCACAATTGGTCACGAAAAGCCCCTAACGCGATTGATATTTCCAGCCTTACATAAATAACCCATTGGGGTTTGTGTTAGCATACAAAGACCCAACATATCTGACTTTACCTATTTAACTTTTTTGATCGCGCAACGAATTGAGTGATCAACTAAATCAACACGTGTCACGCCCAGGTTCTTCTTAGAAATTAACGAAAGGCATTATTGAGCCCTAACTTGCCACCTAGGATAATCGCGTAAACAGTGTGACGATCATTGATCATCTTTTTGGCAATTGTACCATTCATACAAATGAAATGACATATCAATGAAGGAAATGATGTATCAATGTCAATTGCTGTAGTTTTTTGTTTTTTTACAATTCGAATCATATTATGCATATATAAAAGAGAAGTGATATAGTAGATAACATATGCATATCTTTAGTGTTATAAAAAACAATATACAAATTCAAGAAGTTTTGCTAAGTTGATTTCGTTTGAAGTTGTTATTGTTGTTGTTGTTGTTGCATTGTGGATTGTTGCGGTTTGCGGTGGTTTTAAGGCGGTGTTGCTGCGGAAGTTTATAAAAGTGTTTTATTGTTGGTGATTATGTGTTTTACTTGTTTATTATAAGATGGATTTGAGCAATTACGAGGTATAATATTTTTATGTTAAATTATCCATTATTTTATTTTTTTGATGTTTATATGCGTAGTAATATATGGTTGTTTATTTTTTTTTGTTAATTTAGGTATCTCGTGTGCTTGTGACATGTAGAAATAAGTTAAGTTTGATTAAAAAATTAGAGAAAAAATTGCTGACACTCAACGGGAATCATTATTTAGGCAAAGATGTTTTGGTTGGGTCTTAGATCAAAATGATTGGACTGAGAATTGTATTTTAATACATTTCATGTTAGGTCGGCAAATGAAGTTATTAGGTGATGAAACGGATATTGTTCCTTTGTATTACCATATATTTGATAATTTTAAAATACAATTTGGGAGAAGAATTTTGCCTTGTTACTGGGTTAAGGTTTGGGGTCGAGTATTGGGCTGACTATGACAACGATGATGAGCCTATTCCTTTTAGGCGACGGGTGTTTCCGTCATCTTTAGATGGTCAACATATAACGGGCAAAACGGTGGAAAAATTGATTGATAGCAAGGTGTTTGATAGATTACACGACGACGATGTTGTTAGCCTTTGTTGTTTAGGCATTTTGCAGCTTGTCTTATTAGGTGTGGAGGATAGACGTAGTGTCCCTGATTAGATGTTAAGGTTAGCAAATGATAGAGATGGTTGGGACAAGTATCCTTGGGGTTCGTATGTTTGGCCGACATTGTACTCTCAGTTAAGGGATGCAAACGTTAGACGATGGCCGTCCTTATATGCCACTCAGCCTGCAAATAAAGTTGATAAGAAAACGTATTCGATCTTTGGATTTACTTGGGCGTTCAAGGTGTGTCATAATTTAGTTTATTATATTTAATTGGGCATTTAAGTTATATGTGTAACGTAAACTAATTGAAACAATTAATTTTTTTAGACTTGGATATTGGAGTCTTTCCGAGTAACGGCGACTACGTATTATAATCGTCACAGTCGTTATCCTAGAGTAGCTGCATGGAGCAAAAAGGGGAGGTTTTTTCGAAACATGGCTATTGGTTTTATTCATGTGAGTTTGATTTAATTTTATAGTTTATTAATCTGATTACATTATTTATTTCATAACTAATGACCTTTTTTTTATTTTAAAGGGAAATGTACCTACTGTAAGATTGACACCAGATGAGACTGAGGCTCGATCGAAATGGTGGGTTTCTAGTAGGGCATACTTTAACGGTGGTATTGGTCAAGCAGAACGAATACCACGTCATTTAAACCGACAAAATCTTTATGAAGTTCCATCAGAATTTTATCGACAATTTGAGGAACAAAAAAGAGATTTTGTGGAACAAAAAAGGGTGATGGATCAAATTAGGAAAAAGGACGCTGAACGGGAAGAAACGTATGAACAAATGCGTAATTTTATCACTGGTACAAAAACTGGTATTGGGTAACTCCCCAAAAAGTGTGACGGTATATACATTTCGGTCACACGTAATTTTATGGGTGTTTTGTCACTAAAGCTGTGCAAACTGTAGGTCCACATGACGGTCACGTTAGGGCTTGTTCGTGGCTATTGCCATTGTAAAAGACTAAACGAAAACGAATATGTGTGACAAAATTAGGCACAAGTTTTGTTGGATTAAGCTTATTAGTGATCGTAAAACACGTTTTTTGTCACAGAATGGTTTTTGAGAGTAACTATTGTTCGTCCTTTGGCCACATAAATATATAATATATGTGACATTTGAGATGATTTATTCAAGTAAATGTGTATTTTGTGTGACTATTTCTCGTCCTGTGGCCACATGAATATATAATAAATGTGACGTTTGTGATGATTTAGTCACACAACGGGTGTTGTTTTTTTAGAGTTGTCACTTTCAATTTAACATAAAATGGGCCATAAAAGTCTTAATTATGGGTGACCTTATGCTTTTTAAATTCAAGTATATGTGTATTTTAGTGACTCTTTTGATCATCCATTGGTCACATTTGAATGTAGTTTGTGTGGACCTTTTGTAATGTATTTTGTCCACACAATGGCTTGATATTTTTTTAGGATTTAGTCAATAAGTTAAACCAAAAACTTGGCCAAAAGTGTTATTAAAGTGTGACAATTATGTTGGTTAATGTCAAGTGAATGTGTATTTTGTGTGACTATTGTTCATCCAATGGTCACATGAATTTTAAGTTTGTGTGGCGTTTGTAATATTTAGTCACACAAAGCATGTTTCTTTTATTTAGTCACATACAAGATAACCAAAAGTGGCAAAAGTGTTAAAAGTGTGACATATGTTTTTAAAATCAGTTAAATGTGTAGTGCTATTTTTGGTGATATATGTTCATCCAATGGTCACATGAATTTTATGTTTGTGTGGCGTTTTGTAATATTTAGTCACACAACGAAAAAATATGGAAGTGCGGGGAATCGAACCCCGTGCCT
This sequence comes from Tanacetum coccineum, assembly GCA_026074375.1. Classification (NCBI taxonomy): domain Eukaryota; kingdom Viridiplantae; phylum Streptophyta; class Magnoliopsida; order Asterales; family Asteraceae; genus Tanacetum; species Tanacetum coccineum. Next base: position 5,175 of record BQNB010176462.1, read on the forward strand.
CTCGCATGCAATGCGATGCGTCCTCATACCCCGAGCAGCTATCATACCATATAAGTACTTCTCCAATTCTCAATTACAGTCCAGGTGAAAATGCAAAAAAAAAAAAAAATAAAAAAAAATAAAAAAAAAAAAAAAAAAAAAAAAAAAAAAAAAAAAAAAAAAAAAAAAAAAAAAAAAAAAAAAAAAAAAAAAAAAAAAAAAAATTAAAAAAAAAAAAAAAAAAAAAAAAAAAAAAAAAAACCAAGACCTAAACCCAATGGGCAAAATCTAGCATGCTTAATGTGAACGCATAGATTTCATTACCTAGTGTTTCATCTGTTTCTCAAGGTGAAAATAGACCGACAACAAAGTTTGTACGAAGAAAAAGAATGTACCTTTAACAGTTTCATATATGTACCTCAAATGACGACAATCACATATCCTTTGGTACTGATCTGTTCATTGTAAGACAAATTTAGGTCCTAAAATTTATTTTCAAACGGGTTATATAATCTTATGGTCATGGATGGATTGTAGATTGTAGTATTTGATACAATATGAATTATGAATTGTACCCCCTTCTACAAAACATCGTTAATAAATTCATGCTACATAATAACAGTTTGTGCCATACTCCATATGGTAATAGTTTAGTACTATGTTCCTGCCATATAAATACGATTAATCTTTAGCATATAAATACTGATAATTACCTTAGTGTAAATAACTGTCAATGATGACATAACTGAAGTTAGTTACAGAAGCAAAGTGTACTTTCACAACATTATTTTTCTAGCTTGATAAAAGAATCTATCTATACATGTAATAAAAAGTAAGCTACAACGTCACATGATTGTCCCTTGGCCCAATGAAAACACTTAAAATGCCAGCAGTATTTTTATATACTATAAGCGTGTATTTATCTTATCTTTTAGAGTATTAACAATACGCCAGCAGTAATAACTCTGCTAGCAGTACTAACTTCAACAGTACTAACTTCTTAAGCCTGACAGTATTAACTTCTAGTTGGGCTCGTATATCACCCAAACTGTAGCATATAAGACCAAAAAGCACTTCCCTAGTAGTAATAGGCTGCATTAAATCACAACATGCAATACCATTCCTTGTGCCAAACAGTTTTAACTTATATATTGTTTTAATTTATAACAGTACTAATATTCTCTGGCAGTATAACAATCCGTTCTTTAAAAATATTATAACTTAGCTTGGCAGCACTAACTTCTATGCTTGTAACAGTTAAGTAAATCACATCCAAAGCAGTTTTAATGTTTCATTAGCAGCACAAATATTACATGGCATCATTTTTTTAATCTCTACAAAGGCGTAATTATCAAAATCAGAATTGAGCTTGGGGAGTAAACATGGGTACAAGGAACAAATGCTGATAAACACTGGATGATATTTAAAGAATATTTACCTGTTTATTCAAAATAAATTGATATGATAGTTTCTTTTGCATGAGCATTACACTCATTCTACATCCTTGCAACAAGGTTGGTCTAATTGCTAGTTAACTGAATGTTTACCCTTAGGGGTTACATATTGAGAAAACCAAAGCATATATAAATGAGTAAAATAAGATTCACACTGCTATAACCAACAGGGTGCAATCAGGGCACCCAAAAGGGTTTTGTTTCTAGAATTAGTCTTGAATACAGGTCGTTGACCTATAGTTTGCTGTGTTTTAATTATATGTTTACCAAATCTAAACCCCCAACCTAAACAAATAAAAAACATTAAAACAAAACAAAAAAAATGTTAGAAACTTACATTCAAACATTTGTATAAGTTATATTGTATACATATTAAATGACTTTGGACTGCTAGACCCTTATGACCCGTATTTTCTTTTAGTTTATATTTTTGTCTTAAGCCATTTGATTTGGATATACAACATAATACCATAGTGATTTTCTGCAAGTAAAAACACACATTTGCAGTCTTTTAAATCACACTATATGACCCTTAAGTTAAACAAATAACGACACACATTTGCAAGCCATTAACATACACAAAACGAACAAATTTCTGAAAGGATTGAACATGTTTGCAGCTAATAACATACGATAAAAGACCCTAATTTCAACATGTATAACGTTCCACTTTGCTGCCTTTAAACATACACTTAATGAATCCAAACTTCTGCAAGTAATGACACATGTTTACGGACCAACAATTAAATATAGCTCGTAAGTCCCAAATTTTCAGCAAGCATCGAACACATGTTGTGTTACTAAAGGAGATATATCTGGGAACAAGCCAGCAAGTTGACATGTTCACATATTCCACTATGCTTTGTCACTAATTGATGGTACATTTTCCAATAGCATACTAGATCTTAAAACTTGCTTTTGGTGACGATAGGGGCGCATACGTTACTAGTTTAATAGGTTTATAAGTTATGAAAGACAAATTGGAGAAAATAAGTTCAATGGCTGCAATTTTTTCCATAAGAATTGCTTATCTCTACTTTCTTTCCTAACTTGAGAACGAAAATCGTACCTCTGTTCTGGTGATTATTATTTTTAGCCTGTGTCTTAATTTATGGTGATACGATAGGTTTTCACTCTTGAAAAAGATTAAAAGATGTACTAAAATTAAATAAAGTTCAAGTCTTTTTGTAAAGCTTGTACTGCAACTTATAAATGGTGTGTTGGTTATTTGTTGTGATGCTTACCAAGACCAATATAAGATGCAATGCCAAGAGCCACCCACCACCCACCACAATCCAAGTCGTAGATATTCAACAAGCTCTTCAACATGCTGCAAAAACAGGTGAAGCATATACAGTCATTCAAAACTTGCACTAGAAACATCCAACTAAATGTTTATTTCCATTAACATATACAAATGACCCTAAATTCATGCAAGAAATGATCACGTTTGCAGCCATTAGAAATTCTCTAAATGACACTAAATTTCAGCAAATAACGACACATATTTGCAGCCATTAAAATGCACTAAATGACCCTAAAGTTCAGCAAGTAACGACACGTGTTTGCAGCCAATAACAAAACCCCCCCCCCCCCCCCCCCCCCCCTTACACTATAACGACCCTGAATTTTGGCTAAGTAAACGACAGATATTTGCTTAGCAATTAAAATACACTAATCCGACCCCCACCCCTAAAGTTCAGCAAGTAACAAACAACACTATTTGCAGCCATTTAAATTACAGTAAACGTCACCCTTTGTTTAGCAAGGAATGACACATGTTTGAAGCTAATAACATAAACTAAAGCGACCCTAAATTTTAGCGAGTAACGACTCACATTTTCTGCCATTAACATACACTAAATGCAACCAAACTTCAGCAAGTAACGACACACGTTTGCGGCCATTAACATATACCAAAGGTCCCGAAATTTCAAGCAAAACAATGACACATTTTTTGTTACCATTAAACATATACAAATGATCCTCAATTTTAGCAAAAAATGAGAATAGACACAAGTTTTTATGCCAATAACATACACTAAATGACACTAAATTTCAGCAATAAGACACATATTTGCAGCCATTAAAATGCACTAAATGACCCTGCGGTTCAGCAAGTGACAACACACATTTTCAAGCCTTTAACATAAAGTTAAACGACTAATTTCAGCATGAATGACACATGTTTATAGCTAATAACATAAACTAAAGCGACCCTAGATTTCAGCGAGTAACGACTCACATTTGCTGCCATTAACATACACTAAATGAAACCAAACTTCAGCAAGTAACGACACATTTTTGCTGCCATTAACATATATCAAAAGACCCAAAATTTCAGCAATGAACTACACACGTTTGCTGCCATTAACTGCATTGGAAAGCTTTTTAGAACATCGATTACTCCTTTCTAAAGTCCGCTTCATGTTCGCTACAACATAAATGGAGCAAATAGTTAGCAATCCAAATATTTAGCAAACATGCTCACACGCCTAGAATGACACATCCACTCTCATCACGCCGCCCTACGCTCCCCAACCCCCCGCGCTCGCTTCCAACCCCCCACCCCCCCTCCCCCCCCCCCAGCTCACACCCCCACTCCCACCCCTCACCCCAACATCCTTCTCCTCGTCCCCCTCCTACCCCCTCCAAGAATCCCCCCCCCCCCCCCCCCATATACAAATCGCGACACCCACCAAAAACATAGATAATATCTCTCTAGTGATGAAAGAAACAAAAAATAACTCATATGGACAAAACGACACCAATGGTTCAAAATATACGCAGTCAATACAATATTAAATATTAGTCAAACATAGCAGTAATGTAAAATTAGAACTAAAAAACACTAAAGAACTAAGCTGACCCATGAACACTTCATATAATACCATATTAGTGGATAATTGAGCTTTATATTGGAAACAATGGACATGTGATGGTGAATACAAAGACAATAGAGAATGTGAGATGTTATTAAGAAAATAAGTTTGAGGAAAATAAAGTGAGATGAAGGTGCAATTTTATTTTAGGGAAATGGGATTTAAGATCTCAGATTAGGATAACCCTAGATGGAGGGATAATTTCAATTTGGATGAAAATTAGGGGCGGGACTTTGGAAAAATATGGAGAGGGAAATTTCATTTTGGGCAAAAGTTAGTGCGGGGTTTCGTTCTAAAAACAATTCCAAATACATTTCACACATCAAATATTTAGTTTTTATTACATTATAAGCATATTAGCATTAGTCAGTAACAACATAAATTTTAGGCACACATATTAACTTATGTGACTATATGTATCAAATTTTGGTTACAGTTAATCATGTATGTCTATGGTTTAGTGTGACCATATATGACATTTGGTTACACTGTTCAAGTGTGTGACATATATTTGTCACTTTTAAATGTATATCATGACTAATGCTTCAAATTTACTTTTCAGTTGTCACACATTTCAAATTCATATGTGGCTAAATATTCAGCAAAAAATAGCAGTCACTTTTAAATAATATGTAACAAACTTGACTATATGATTTAGCCACATACATAATTACTTCATGTGACCATATATGGATTTTGGTCACACTGTTCAATTGTGTGACATATATTTGTCACATATGTATATATATAGTGTGACTAATATTTCAAACTTATTTGTATCTGTCACACGTCCCAAATTATAAGTGACTAAATAATGAACAAAAAATTACCAGTTACCTCTAGTCACATAAATATTCAAATGTGTGACAATGAAATTCTGAAATGGTCACACAAAATGAGTTCAAGTGTGGCTGTTTATTTTATTCTGGTACATTTAGTCACATAAATATCTGACTGTGTGGCCGTTCAAAAAACAGCATGTGTGACGAAATCCCAGATTTATACTAGTGTATGGAGGGTATGAAATTTGGCCCGGTGCGACAAGCGAATAAAGGACCGATCATTGTCAGCCAACATTATGGGATAAACGATTTTAGTGAATTCCAAAGCATGCAGATATAATTTTTATGCATTTAATATAAGGAAAAGTAAGTAAATATTATAATTTTGTATTTATGTGTGTCTACAGGGTGTTACGTCTTCTTTCCAGACCCAGGCAAATAACTCTTTTTTTAATATGGGTACGCCAACAAATTTGCAAACCCCAATGCCATCACAACCTGGTTCATCGAATTGGCAAAGCCAGATGTCGATGCAGTCGGCCACTCCAAATGAAGCACGTAAAACAATTGTTTTAAAACTACAAAGGGAGCTTGAAGCTGAGGCAACACTTGCACATCAGTTGTTGTGCAACTTAACTCATTATTCTGAGGAAATGCGTATCCATGAGATACAAATGACAATGTTGCAAAGTATGCCTACAATGAGCCTTAATAGCTATGGATTACATGCTTTACTCATGACACATGAAGCGGATATCCGTACTACAAACAACATAATCAGAACAAGACAAGAATTGTTGAGAAGCATTGCTGCAAAGCAAAACTTCATTAACAGTTACATGGCAATATAAATTCTAGAATGATGTTGCTTAAGACCACAAGGCCAACCATGTGTGTTGTTGTTGTTTGTTGTTGTTTTTTTCTATGTGGGATAAATAAGGTTGCCAATCTACTAGATTGTATGTGGTTTATTTTCTATGTATTCGTTTTCAATGGATAATGTGAATCAATTGCTTGTTATTCGTACTGCATCAGATAAGACTACTCAATGACAGTGTTATTTATCACTGAACATTTTACAAGATTTATGACATGATTTGACAACACACATGTTTTTTACTGCAACAGATAAGACAACTCAATGATAATGTTATTCATCACTTAAAATTTCACGTGATTTATGACATGATTTGACAACACATTTGTTTTTTACTGCAATAGATAAGACAACTCAATGACAATGATGTTTATCACTTCAAATTTCACGTGATTTAGGACAATATCTGACAAATCATCAGCTTTTTCTTACATTGAATCACTAATGACTGCAAATTTAGTAAAATACTTGCTTATATATAGACACATAATTTGGGACTCTTACTCACAACCTAATTTATCAATCACAAAAAATTGTTAATTGCATTATCTCATTTTCTGCCGTGGCTACTAACCCAAATGACGTTAGGTTAACTGTCCTTACAGCAATACAAGAAGCTCTCAATGAAGAGGCTTGTCTGGAAGAACAAATTTTAAGCTTGATGCATCGCTTTCCTGATAGATTTACAAACCGTAGGGTAGAAATTAATAGGCTGATGATATTGCACAATCACCCACTTATCGAGTATGGTCGGTACGCCCTAAGGTGCATGACAGGGGCGGACATGAAAAAGGTTGTACACTTGAAAAGCGTCAGGGATGAGTTGCTAAGGAGCATGAAAGAAAAGCGACAATTGATGACGAACTACAAAGACATGTAAAAGCATTATTGCTTAACACTATGTGGAAAACTAGAAGGGGGGTTGAATAGTTTACCGCTTTTTAAATTTAAGGTGTTAAAGTGTTTGTAAACTTTTAGATTCGACTTTATGTGATTTCAACACTTGCACAATATGATCAATATACTTATCTAAACAATCAATAGAATGATATGAGAAAGTAATGTAAGACAAGAGATAAGAGTAAGAACAATCAAACCACAACGCGAGGATTTATAGTGGTTCGGTAACGAAGCACCTCTTCGCCCTACTCCACTCCCCGAGCACCAAACTCGAGAGTTTTCTTCACTATGTCAACAAACTCCCTTATGGCGGAGAAAACCGTACACAACGTTGCTTACACCGATTTACGACACAAAGCTAAATGTCAAGTTCTAATCTTAGCTAGAACCAATCTATCACAACACAACTTCACGACTTGTTCACGACTTCACAACTTCAAGACTTCTTCACAACTTCACTTCACCACACTACTTATATCACAACTATCTAACACAACTTGGTAAGATCACCACGATCTAACTATACTTACAAAGATCACCAAGATCTAGCTACTACACACAAATACAAGATATACAATTGATTTACAAATTTGTGATATGGATGCAACAAGATTGCAATACACACTTGAGGTGTAATACTTCTTCACTTGATGATGAAAGTATTCTTCTCTTGCACTTGAAGAATTGAGCTTGGATAACTTGGAAACTAAACTTTATGATTAGATGATCAAAGGATTTTAGTGAGATGTGTGGGCTGTTATAGAACAAAAAGAATGAGTGAAAAATGTGAGAAAATAGTAGGGAAAAGTCCAGTATTGATAGGATAAACAAGGGGAGCGTCTACCTAGGGGCAGTCCCCTTAAATAGGTAGGTGATCCCCTTAAAATTAAGGGGGCCACCCGTGTATTTAAGGGGGCAGCCCTAGACTAGGGCCTCCCCAGTTTGTCTTTTGTGTAGGGGAGATTTTTTGGAACTTTTCTAGCCGTTTTAGGTCTGAACCATAAAGATGTG
>BQNB010176463.1:0-13059 GCA_026074375.1 Tanacetum coccineum
GGCATTTGGTTGAGATTTGCATTTGAGTTATTTTATATATATATACGATCTGACGAATCAGATAGCTAATGAGATCTCAATAAATTATATCTTGTCTTGAATTATACGGAATCAGAAATAAAACGACGTCGATAAATTTGTCTACATATAATATATTGCATGCTATTATGCATGATGAGGATCATAATCCAATTAATATCCAAATGTGCGTTCAACGAAATGATTGACCAACATAAAAAGACACAATATCTTGCAAATACTAAAAGTATTGGAACGTGAAGTTCATACACGTCAATGTGTAAAATATATTTGATATACATCGGTTTTTGTGCGAAACCAAAATAAGAGCTCTAAAGTAATGTGCTTTAATACTTGAGTTGTGAAATAAATAAATTCACAAAACAATAAGTTGATTATTAAGAGACATATTATCTCAAAGTGGATGTAAATATCCTATTGATATTTTATGAGATAAGTATTTATTTTTCCCTAAAATAGAGTTTATTAGAACTCTCATATTCTACGAATGATATGTAATGCCTCAAGCATGTCTCACAACTTCAACTTCTAGAAACAATTAATAAAGTTCTCAATAACTTTATTTGATCAAATTGAATGAATACTTATATGGATCAAAATTATTTTGGACGCATATTATATAAATTGCTTTTGCACATGTCTATAAGGAATGATTGGTCCTCACGTATAATAAATAAATGCAATTAAGGTTTTTAATGAGGCAGTCTATAGCGTATAATAATAAACGATGCATATCCAAAGAGGAGTATTGTAAAATATTATATGGGCTATGTATGGGATTATGGGCTATGTCTATTCATGTTGTATTTGTAGGTATAAGCTAGGGTTAGACTATTAGCCTTATATATACATTTCTCTTGTAACCTCTGGAATTAATCAATAAGAATTCTCCCTTCCTCTCTCATGTTCTTATTATTTTACAACATGAAATGATTTTTAAAGGGGGCAATTTAAGAAAATACTTCAAAAATTCAAGAAATTCAAACTACAAAATTTTCCGGCTGATCGGTTCGATTATCGGGTTACTCAGTTCGTTGATTCGGTTAAAAAAGTTTTAGGTGAAATCGAATCGAATTCAAATTGTACTTAACCGAATCGAACCGAATTTGAATTCGGTTCGGTTTTCGTGTTGGCTCGAATAACCCGAATTAAATCATTTATATTTGTTTTTTGAAAATTCAATTGATAAATATTATTATTAGCAAAAAAGTTATTTCAAAATATATTTTTTTATATGAATTCGGTTTTTGTGTTCAGTTTTAGGTTTAGACTGTCAAACTATATCAAAACCGTAAACCAAATATTTAACTGGTTCGGTTCGGTTTGGATTTGAATTTCAGTTTATTTGGTTCTTGATAGGGGTGCTGATAGGTTCGGTTATCGGTTATCGGGTAGTTCGGTTTATTCGATTCGGTTATTTTGGTTAATTTTTTTATGAGTATAACCGAAAATCAAATCGAACCGAATTCAAATTAGATTGAACTGAACTGAATAAAATTTGAATTTAAATTTTATTTTATTTTAAATTTAATTATATAGATTTTTAGCAAAAAAATGTTGCAAACTTAAAAATTGTTTTTTTATATTAGAATAAAATTTAAATGATTTTTTTATATATATAAAATGTATATTTTTAAATGAATTCGGTTTTCGGTTTAGATTGCCAAAACTATATCCAAATCGAAAACCGAATATTTAATTCGATTCGGTTTGGATTTTACAAATTCGGTTTCGGTTTATTCGATTTAATAACCGAACAATGCATTCTTGAATTCTCAACACCCTTGACGCCCTGACTAGGGGTGTTGATCGGTTCGGTTATCGGGTTATTCGGTTCAGTTAGTTCGGTTTAAAAAAAAATTTGGTCAACCCGAAACCGGACCGAACTGAAAACAAAATTCGAATTCGGTTCGGTTCTCGGGTTGACCCGAATAACACTATTTAAAAAAAAAATTAATAATTACAAAGATTTTTAGTAAACAAAAAAATTATTATTAACATAAAAAGTGTTTTTTTATATTATGATAATATTTTAATGGTATTTATATATATAAATATATATAAAAAAAGAGTTAATTGCATTTTTGGTCCCTGTGGTATGGCCAAATTGCAGATTTGGGACCTTAACTTTCGAAATTACAGTGAGAGTCCCTATTTTCAAGTTTCCGTTGCATTTTTGGTCCCTGTGATTTGGTCAACTTGCAGGTTTAGTCCCCAACAATTTTTTTTCTTCAATATAAAAAGTACGAAATTTTATAAATTTTTTTTTACCTTTTTTAACGAAAAACAACGTAAATTATATTTTTTTTAAATTTAAAAAACACGGAAAAAAATTAAGGAAAAAAAAAATTTACGAAATATTTTTAAATATTTCGTTCCTTCGTATATACGTAAAGTATTTAAAAAAATTTACGAAAAAATTTCGTTTTAAATCTTTTTTAGTTCGTTTTAAATTTTTAAATATTTTTTAGTTCGTTTTAAATTTTTTAAAAATTAAAAAAAAAAATTCGTTCCTTCGTATATACGTAATTTCGTACTTTACGAAGAAAAAAAATTTTTAATTTTTTTTTTTAATTTAAAACGAAATTTTTTTTTTCCGTGCTTTTTTTAAAACGAAATTATTTTTAAATTTAAAATTTGTTTTTTTTTTAAATTTAAAACGAAAAAAAATTTTTAAAATTTTTTTTAAATTTAAAACGAAATTTTTTTTTTTTGGGTACTAAACCTGCAATTTGGCCAAACCACAGGGACCAAAAATGCAATTTACTCTTGTTAATATTAAAAGAAAACACGTCAGAAAATATAAATGACTAAAATACCCTTCGTCAACGTTGACTGGGGACCAAAAATGCAACGGAAACTTGAAAATAGGGACTCTCACTGCAATTTCGAAAGTTAGGGTCCCAAATCTGCAATTTGGCCATACCACAGGGACCAAAAATGCAATTAATATATGAATTCGGTTTTCGGTTCGGAGTGTTAAACCCATATCCAACCCGAGAACCGAATTAGTAGTTCGGTTTGATTCGGTTTTAGAGAATTCGGTTCGGTTATTAGTTCGGTTCAGTTATTTTCGGTTTTTTTTTCTCACCCCTGACGGTCTATAAGTGTTATACACGGCCCACGATCGGGCTAAATTGGAGTATTGGACAGCTCACTGGTCCATTTGTTATGAGCCCAAATTATTATTATTATCATGTAGTTGGGCAAGCATTTCTGCCTATAAAATAGTTGCAACACTTTTTTTCAAGAAAAATTATTTGATTTTAGATGGATTAAGACAACACCTCAAATTAAAAGAAAAACATGCCGAAATGGAAAACTGCTAGTATTAATATAACCAACATTAATACTAATGGGCCAAAAGGAAAATAAAAATCTTTTCAGTGCACACTTGTAACTTGACTTTGGGTACATGAATTGAAGGTATGTGGACATGTGGTACCATATGAACATCATTGTGGCATCAGGCCATCAATGACGAAAGTATAACGATATGATCATAACTCACAAGTCATGACTAATGTGGCAGAACATTACTTTTTGTGGTGTATGTTGGATTGTGTGAATTGAATTAGCCGTGTATGACTAGGAGTGTGTGAGCCTATTGGGGGCACACACGATAAAACATTTAGAGCGCGTTTAAACTTCACGAAAGCTTTCCTAAACAAACCGTGTGGACATTGAATGATTAGACATGATCCTATGGTTGTCCTAAGAGAGGGGCCGGCCTAATGGAAGGATCTAGAGGGATGTCTAGGTGCATTCAAAAGAGATAAGTACTAGGAAGTAAGAAGGAGTGTATGATAAGGTTTAGAGGAGTTTTGATAAGGATAAAACTCAAAGTTTAGATCCTTATCAAGAATAGGGTTTGGAGCCTATTTAAACTCCTTCCCTAGCTCATTCAAGGAGTGAATAAACAGATCTAAACACACTTTAAACCTGCCTTTCTTCCTTTGGTCTCAAATCACAGCCGAATACCCCAAACCCTTATTAGGGTTCTTGTTATTTGTTTTCTGCCTATTTCGGTTAAGACTTTTGAGGGGTTTCGAATAGTGATTTGATCCAAGGCTTATACAGAAGGTTCATAGCTTCGGTTTACTTGTTCCCAAGGCGTGGGAACTGACAAATTCGATCTAGGGTTTAGATTTGGGCTTATTCGGTTCTCTGCCTAATTCGGTTACAACCGAAATCGGTTAAAACCCTACACTACTTTTCTGTAATTCGGTTATGTTTCTTGTGAGGGTTTCGGTGATCGTTTTTCAGTGGGTTTTGGATACAATAGTTGTATTGGATATACGTGAGGTTGGACTAGCATCCGGGCGTGCTCGTTTAACGTGTTTGTGTGAGCACTCGTAGAGGTGACAATTTAGTCACTAGTTTCATACACTTGGTTTCTTTGATTTGCTGGTGACTACGAGGGTATGTTCCTATTTATTTTTCGTGTCCCTTAAATGTGTTTTATATGCATGTTAATTATTTGTACTAGACTAGATCTATCCGATGCGTACTCGTTAGAGTTAAATTGGACTAATACACACCGATGTATGTGGCCTATTTAAGATCACTTCAAGGCAAGGAGCTAGCTACTTCGTCACTTTCACGGACGACTTTAGTCGTTATGGTTATGTTTACTTGTTAAAACATAAACATGAAGTGTTTGAAACTTTCAAAGTGTTTCAAAAGGAAGTAGAAAATCAACTCGGCAAGACCATAAAATCGCTACGTTCTGATCGTGGGGGCGAGTATATGAGTCAAGAGTTTTTGGATCATCTCAAGGATCATGGGATAATCGCCCATCGTACTCCTCCTTACACTCCGCAACACAATGTGTGTCCAGAGAGGAGAAACCAGAACCTACTAGATTATTTCGAATCTATGATGAGTCAAACAACTCTTCCAAAGTCCTTTTGGGATTATGCTCTTGAGACTGCTGCACGCATTCTCAATATGGTTCCAACTAAGAAGGCTAAAAAGACACCAAATGAAGTATGGCATGGGCAAGCCCCTAAGCTGTCTTACTTAAAAGTCTGAGGTTGTGAGGCACTTGTTAAGCGAGATACTCTTACCAAGCCAGAAAAGTTAGAACCCAGGTCTATTAAGTGTATCTTCATAGGATACCCAAAGGAAACAAATGGTTTTCTTTCTACTTAGAAACAAGGGGGGGAGGGGGGGGGGGGGGGGGGGGGGGGGGGGGGGGGGGGGGGGGGGGCCACCTGAGAACAAGTCTTGTATGCTCGAAATGCTGAATTCCTAGAGAATAGTCTTATAAATCAAGAAGCAAGTGGGAGTCTAGAGGATCTTGAAATTATTCAAGAAGAAGATACGCATCCTTCTATAGACACTAGCTTAAATCATGAAGAGGATGATCTAGAAATAGATGAACCTCAAAGTGATATCATTCCCATTCGTAGGTCCACAAAGACACGACGTCCCACAGATCGCATGTGCTTATACATCAAAGCTGAGGAACATGAGTTAGGGGATCTCGGTGAACCCGCTAACTATAAAGCTGCATTGTTAGACCCTGAGTCTGATAAATGGCTGAATGCTATGAATGTGGAAATGCAATCCATTGAACGACAGAACTAAGTTGGATCTTGGTTGAACTTCCTCGTTAATCGGAAAAACTTTGGTAGCAAGTGGCTCTTAAGAAAAGACCGAATGATGGAGCTGTACACACATATAAAGCTCGTCTTGTGGCGAAGGTCTATACTCAAACCCCAAGGATTGATTATGAAAGAAACCTTCTCACCTGTAGCAGACAATAGAGCTGATAGGATTCTCATAGCCATACTACGTACGTAAGACCTATAGATTTGGCAAATGTATGTCAAAACTGCCTTCCACATATGGGATACTCATCTGAAGAGGTTTACATGGAGAACCTGAAGTTTTGTCAATCCATAATATCCAAACCGAGTAATGGCAATCTGAAACGTTCCTTTTATGGCTTAAAGCAAGCATAAGGCAATAGAAATAAGCTTTGATGATGAAATAAAGAATTTGGATTTTTAGGTCAAAATCTGATGAAGCCCATGTGTGTATCTAAAAGCTAGTGGGAGTAATGTCACTTTCATAATCTTGTATGTCGTTGATCATGGGAAACAGTATTCCAATGTTACAAGATGTTAAATCCTACCTTGGAAAGTGTTTTGCTATGAAAGATTTAGGTGAAGCTGCATATATTCTTGGAATCAAGATCTACAGTGTGTGTGTGTGTGTTTGTGGTTCTAGTAGAATGTAGATTAGTATAGGAAGGATAGGAAGGATTTTAAATCATTGGATGCATTTTGATCAATAGATGACGTTGATGATGGTATTTTAATTAATATGAAAAACTTAATAGCATAAATCTTCATTAATGAAGCATAAATGTGGTAAATTAATTCATAGTTTTTGACAAATTTCAAACGTTTTTTTTTCATTTTCTAGTTTCATTACCATTAAATTCATCTTTATTACATTTATGGTGACACACTAAATTTATTTACTTTATTATGACACACTAAATTCCTTGATGATAGGTAGTGACACACAATTTTTTGACACATTTGTAGTGGCACACTAAATTTCTTGATACTTATATACTGACACACTAAAATTTTAGTACATTCGTAATGACACAAAAAAAATTGTAGAGCATCTTATTGACACACTATGTTTATCACACTAATTTTTTTGACACATATATATTAAAACACTAGCTTTTGTGATACATTCGTAATGACACACTAATTTTCATGACACATTTTTAGTGATAAACAATGTCTTTTGACACACTTAATGATGGATATTTATTACAAATAATGATGAGGTTTTACTACAATTAATGATGGTGTTTTAATAAATATCTTAGTTAATAACATAAGACTTTTTATTCTTTTTACCACAATTCACTTTTTATTTGATCCAAACTCTCTCTCTCTCTCTCTCTCTCTCTCTCTCTCTTTCCATATATATATATATATATATATATATATATATATATATATATATATAAGCTGGATCGATTGAGAAGGTTTTTATTTTGAGAAGATTGAGAAGGTTTTCAAAAACGATAGATGTTTAACTTTGATTCAAGTTTTTCAAGCGTAGAACTCATTTTAATGCAATTTTAATTCAAAATGTGTAAAAAAAATATTGAATCAATGTTAAAAATCTCTCGATTTTGCGATATAACTACAATACTAAATCATCTGTACAGTTTTAATGAATCTTTACCATAACTCGATTTTAACAATGATTTGTGAATCAAATTTGTGATTTATAGATTCGATTCATTATTAAATGATGTTTACTTGTGAATCAAATCAAATGAAAATATGTGAATCAATTTGATCAACGCATGAGATTTCTCTTATCTTCTCAAATAAAAACTTTCTCAATGGGAACAGGATCCTTATATAGATCTGTTGTCATAAGTAAAATTTGAAAATGGTTAGTTAAGTCATCCTTAGACTTGAGAATACAAACAAGTTCTGGTATATATATACACACACACACACATCATATACTCAGCCTTTATTATTATTCGTTTTTGTTAGGGAAAATTCTCAAAATAGACCGGTCGCTTAAAGTGTTTACCTTTTTTCGACTTCAAAAAATAAAATTCTCAAAATAGACCAATCGCATGGTCTCTCTAAGTCGTCTAAAAAACTTTTTATTTTTTGTGTAAGTTACTTTTCAGACATGTTTCTAAGAGACCTATTTATTGTACTTTTAAGATACTTTTTTTTGTCCTAAAAGTAACTTAAAGGTATATTAAAAAAAATCTCATAAAAGTACATTAAATATGTCTCTTAAAAACCCTTAAATCATACAAAAACCATGTAAAACCATCAATCAATCATTCAAAAAACTCTACAACCTTCAATCGGTCATTTTAAAGCACACGAATCTCATGCATCATTAAAAAAAAGTGGAGTAAAACAACGATTTAAAGCACAGTAAAGCTTCAATCGATGATTTTATTGATCAAAATGGCGTTCAAAAGCATTTGTAAGTAAACTAAACCTAATTTTGTTCTTATTATTATTTTTCTAATGAAAACGTCCAAATTTTATGCATTTTTTTGAAAAAATTTACAACAAAAAAAGAAGAGGAAGGAGAGTATCAATTACAATTTCCTTGTCAGATAATGAAGAACAACAAATGAATAAGCAGACGAAAAAGCTACACGATCGTCCCTCAAAAACTGCTAAATCTAAAGGCATGATGTAATTACACTTAAGATTGATTTGTTAATAACAAAATTTATAGTAAATATGTGTATCAGATTTGATTGAACATGTTTTTGTGCATTAATTGATGTCTATATGTGCATTGATTACATATAATACTGGTTTGAATGTTATATGTTTGTTTAATAGTCATTTGCTTAAGACTACACGTGTTTGATACTGATAGATGTTTAATTATACATGTTTAAAACCGGTAAAAACTTGCAAAAATAGACACAAATCATGCCAAAAGAATAGAAAATGTATGTTTTTGTCCATGTGTGTAGGCTATGAAGGAATGAAGGCAAAAGTGAAGAAAAGTGATCAAAAACGACAAGAATGGAAAGACAAGATCAAGAGATGAAAAGTTCATGATCAAGGACTTATTTTGAAGATTTATGATCAAGAGGGACTTAACTTGCCAAGTTGTGAAAGTGTTTTCAAGAGTTATCTAAAGGATAGCAAAGCAAGGGACTGTTCTTGCCATTTTCGAAAGTTATATAAAGAAAAGAGTTAAAGCGGCTAAAAGAGCTTATAAACCACGAGGACCATTTGTGTCAACAATTCAAACTTCAAATATGGTCAACTCTAGTCAAATCCCGTTCCTTTGTACCCATTTTTCCCGCCAACAAGCACGAACAAACCCAACCTCCCCTATACCCTTACCAGTTCACTTCCAACTCCACTCCACCAATCAGAGTTCACTTCCACGTCACTTTGCACACCTGGAAAGCAATGATTGGTGCGAACACCTCACCCATCACATCCAACGGCCAAGATTCAAGTAGAAGAGATCAACGGCTAGGAATGCTTGAAGTTCTCATCCTCTCCTCACCTCTACCTATATATAGGAGCTTGTTATTCAGTTTGTAGGAAGTAGTTAGTTCAGTTTTTTTTGTAATTTTCTCTTTTCAGTTTTACTTGTACTGTTCACCTTTTCAAATTGAGCTTTTAAACTTTCAAGTCATTTGTACTTTCTGTTTCTTATCTTGTACTATTCTTTCTAAAGCAATAAAACTAGTTGAGTTGTGTTTGTGTTCAAATTTTCATGTTATAAGCCAGTTTTAGCTAATAAGCTTGTAATAAGCTCAATTGAGCTTATTCTGTTTTCTCTAGTTCAAAAGTTGTTCAAATTTTGTTAAAAGCTTTTTAAATACTGTATTTGTCTATTTTTGTTCAACTATGTTCATTTGAGTTCAGTTTGATTGAGTTTGGAAGCAATAAGGAATAATAAGCAAATTTTAGCTTATTGAGCTTATAGCTTATTGGTTAGAGGCAAGGTGCCATATAGGATTTGAATTTGAAAGCCACTCACTCAGAAAGAGTGGCTAGGGTCAGAGACTACAAATTTAAAGGTTTAGCTTACTGATTTTGATTTCAGCATTCTCATAGCTTAATCCAGTAGCTTATTGTATTTTCTTTTTGTGTTTAAGCTTGTTCAATATTGCTTAGTTAGCTTAGAGATTCAATTGCTTTAAGCTGTTGTAGTTAGAACTCATTAAGATTTCATTTCTTAAATTATGTCATCTAGAAGGACGAGCTTAGCTGAGAAAGTACCTCTTTTTGAAATATAAGCTAGGAATTTTAGAGCTTAAATAGCTTAATTGGATTAGTTATAGCTAGAGTAGATATAAGGTTTTTAGTTATTTAGTTTAAAGATAGATTTTAAAAGCTGTATAGAAATAATCAATTTTTAAGGTGTGTTTGGCATTAGGCTTGAATTTTATGCTAAACACATTTTAGCTCACTTTATGCCTTAAGTCCACTTTTGATAGCTGAGAATAAGCTGTAGGATTGATTTTCAATATTTTTCATAAGCTAGATCTTAGTTCAGCAAGTTTTTCTAAGTGAACCTTAGTTTTCAGCTTTCAATTTCAGTCACAGCTTATTCTATAGTAGATTACAGCTTTTACTCTTTTAGTGCTTGTTTACATTTCCATTTAGGTTCCAAATTCAGTAGAAATTGAGTTCTTAGGTTTCTTGTTTCCATTTTGCAGTTTGACTAAACTTGTTATAGCAGTAGCAAATAGTAGCAAATAAGCCTCACAGCCTTTTTCACTAACACTTTTTAGTCATCAAATGGATTCCAAATTCTGAGATTAAAGCTATTCTTAGAAGCTATTAGTACAGGCTTTAAATAGAAGCACAGCTTTTTCATTTTGAAAATCATTTGGTAGCTTAAAAATAGGCCTTAAGTAGCTGTTTCAGATTGTGCTTAAGTCTGTTGAGTTAGCTTATCCTGAACCTTCACTTTTTAAGAGCAAATTTCTTGTTATTCTAGTTTTCTTTTGGCTTATTTCTTTTTAGAGATCTTTAGTACACATCATAAGCTTCCTGTAGTTTCTTTTGGTTTTTACTTTCATTGAGTATTAAGCTAGAAATTAGCCAAAGTTTAGAAAAGTTAAAATTTCAAAGAAACACCATAGTTACTGTAGCACAGGTTAAAAAGCTAAATTTCTTGCTTATTCAGTAGTTAAAATGTCAAAGTGCTTTTATTAAAGTTGTAGTAGAAAAGCTCAGGTCCAACTTTTCTGTTTTGAGTTTTGCTTATTTTCACTTTTGTAATAAGCTAAATTTTGTTTAAGTCGTAGGGTCTGTTTGGTATTTTTCTCAATAGTTAAGGGTGTTCTGTTTTCACTATAGTGTAAATATCTGTTACTTTCCCCGCCTACCCCTTACTTTCATCTTTTGCACTTTCTACCCTGTTCTTTTAGGTTAAATAAAATAGTATTAATATTTTTAATATTAGGTTTAATAAAATTAGGGTTTATGTTTTAATAAGCAAAATTAGGTTTCAATTGATTAGTAAAAATTGGGCATTTTTATACCATTAGTTTTCTGCACCTTTTTAGTAGTTAAATATCATTTTTCCAATTAAATTTGTATTTTCTAGAAATTAAAATAGGTTTTTGGTAAATTTTTTTTAGAAATTCATAGGAAATAGAAAATTAGTAGGAAAAATCTTATTTTTTTTTAATAATTTTCTTTTTCATTCTAGTATTTTTGAAAAATAGAAATAGATTTTTAGTTATAATTTTTAGAAAAAGTGTATTTTTAGTTAATTCATTTTTCTTAAAAATTCATAGAAAATACAAAAATAGCTAAAAAATTCTAATTCTTTTTCCTAAAATTTTCTTTTTAATTTTGTGATTTTTAGGTATAAAGTTTGTTAGTATTAGTGCTTTAGATTTTAAATTCTAGTTTTAGCTCGCATTTTTAATTCACGTTTGTTAATTTTTCGTATTAGTTAACCGTTTTTAATTCTTTAATCGTTTTTTATTTAATGAGCTATTATATTCGTAGTGTAATTCAAAATTCAAAAATCCTTTATCCATTCTTGACTCGACTCCGAATTATTCCCGAATTTCAATAAACGACCTCGATGGGATAGAACCAAGAAGGAAAATCTCCCGGTTAAAAATATACGTATTGTGTTTTCTTAAGTGAGATTTTACCCTTTTATGTTCTCTTGTTTGAGAAGTAATTTGGAAAGAATTGTCACGGGATTTATACTATACATATATAAATTTGACTAGTGCTTACACACGTACCAGATACATTTAAT
The DNA here is from genome assembly GCA_026074375.1 of Tanacetum coccineum. NCBI lineage: Eukaryota > Viridiplantae > Streptophyta > Magnoliopsida > Asterales > Asteraceae > Tanacetum > Tanacetum coccineum. Next base: position 11,827 of record BQNB010176463.1, read on the forward strand.
AGCTTTGCCTAAAGGCGCATTAAATTTTGTAATAGTTTAGGCAAAGGTATTAGATGCATAAAATCAGCTTGATTATCAATTTACAAGCTGATTTGATACATTTAATAGCTTTGCCTAAACGCGCATTAGTTTTTTATAGTTTAGGCAAAGGTATAAAATGCATAAAATCAGCTTGATATCGGTTTACAAGCTGATTTGATGCATTTAATAGATTTGCCTAAACGCGGATTAGTTTTCGTAAGAGTTTAGGCAAAGTTATTAGATGCATAAATCAGCTTGATATCGGTTTACATGTTGGTCGGAATGTCACATGTTTGTGTAATAAGTGCAGGAAATTATCGCCATTAGTTTACATTGTTTTGTGCCTCAAACGCGAGCTAAACGCGCATTAGTTTTCACAAGAAGTTAGTCAAAGTCATAAGTGCGGGAAATTATTGTGTTCTCGGCTAAGAATTACACGTTTTTGTGCATTAAAAATGGGCTAAACGAGCATTAGTTTTCACAGGAAGTTAGGCAAAGTGATAAGTGCAGGAAATTAGCGTGTTCTCGCTAAAATTTACATGTTTTTGTGCATTAAAAATGAGCTAAAAGTGCATTAGTTTTCATGGGAAGTTAGGAAAAGTGATAAGTGCAGGAAATCAACATTTTCTCGGCTGAAACTTACATGTATTTGTGCATTAAAAATGGGCTAAACAAGCATTAGTTTTCAAAGGAAGTTACGCAAAGTGATATGCGTTGGAAGTCAGCTTGTTCTCGGATAAAACTTACACACTTTTGTGCATCAAAAATGGGCTAAACGAGCATTAGTTGTCATACGAATTTAGGCAAAGTGATAGGCATTGGAAATCAGCATGTTTTCGGCTCAAACTTACATGTTTTTATGCATTAAATACAAGCTAAACGAGCATTAGTTTTAATAGGAAGTTAGGCAATGTAAAAAGTGTAGGAAATAAGCATGTTCTCGTTTAAGACTTACACGTTTTTGTGCAATAAAAATGTGCTAAAGGAGCATTTGTTTTAATAGGAAGTTAGGCAAACTGATAGGCGCTGAAAATAAACTTGTTTTCGGCTCAAACTTTCACGTTTTGTGCATTAAACACGGGATAAACAAGCATTAGTTTTCATGTGAAGTTAGGCAAACTGATAAGTGCAGGAAATCAACATGTTTTGGGCAAAAATGTACATGTTTTTGTGCATTAAACATGGGCTAAACGAATATTAGTTTTCCGGGAA
>BQNB010176464.1:2735-13059 GCA_026074375.1 Tanacetum coccineum
TGTATGTTGATAAAGTCACCAATATCTGTTCAGCATAACAAAACACCAAACTTGAAACTAGTTCAGCTCCTTAAACATCAATCACAAAGTCAGTTTTAAATAAAAACAAAAGTGATTTTCTAAATTAATATTATATTATCTAAATAACCTCTTTCTAAGAAGTTGTTTGTTTTAATATATTAAAAAAAGATATCCAAACATTATAATGACCTCACCATCTTTCTCTTACCTACTTTTTCAGTGAATAGACAGTTGTTCACTGTTCTAGGTGTTAGATGCATGCTTTGCTGACTTTTATTAAATACAAAGTTTAGCACACATGTTGAAAACAATCCCTAAACATTCCTCATAACTTCATAATCTCAAAATGATAGTTACACATTCATAAAGAAAATTTTGTAACTTCATCAATCCTATAAAAACCCTCACACCAATCTGCATCTCACTTATTAACAACAATGAGGTTGCCCTACTCTACCCAAAACACCCAAACTCTGAATACTTCCAAATAGTCTCTGATTCATCTCAAAATGCTGTCTTAGGAAAGCATTCACAAGAGCCCCAAACTAATACAAAGAATATCTTTTCTAAATTCTGGTATACTGTAAAAACCCTACAAGACTCTAAGATATGGGTATCCTCTCCTACATGGGGAGTAAGAGGAGAGATAGGTATCACTACGTTTAGGAATGCTCTTAGAGCACATTACCTACCTCATTCAAATATGTATGTCTCTCCACCTTCCTTAGCTGTAGTAAGACCATGGTTTGCAACAATTGGGTACAATAGGGAGATAGGGGCTAAAGGAACCCTTAAGAAGAGTTGTCTTTCTCCTAGGTGGAGATTGCTGATGGCTCAAATCATTCAGTGTCTAGGGGGTAAGACAGGTGGACTGGATCAAATCTCAAACAAAGATGCCACCATTCTATATTGGTTAGCAAATGGATTACTAGTAGACTTTGCTAAGATAATTTGGGAGGATATAATCCAAAAACTGAACAAGAAAACAAAGGAAAAAGTTGTTCCCTACCCTAGGTTTATATCTCTCTTATTGGAATATATGATGCCTGAATACGATCATGAAGACCTCACCATTAACCCCACTCAAGTCTTCAGTGTTCACAATTAGGCACTGAAGCTAAACCAAACTGAAGGACCTCCCTTCACAGCTAACATGCTGGCCATCTGCAAGTTAGATGTGCCTTTGGCTAATAAAGCTCCCAATACCTCCTCACACGATGAGATGAAGGATTTCCAAGACTTAATGTCTGGAGCTAAAGCTGGAACCAAGAAAAAACATTCTAAACACAATCTTGGTTCCAAAGAAGAGGCCACAAAAAGTCAGCCTTCTTCAAAAGAGGCTACTCACTCTCCCACTGGCCATTCAAAGATAAAGAAAAAGTCTAGTACGGCCAAGGACAAAGCACCCAGCCAACCTTCAGTTTCTACACCTATAGATACTGAACTGCATAAATAGGACCTGCAAGCAGCTGGTGATCCAACCTCTTTAGGGGTTGCCAGTGAAGAAGGAGCCCACCCTCAGCTCAGTAGTGGTATGTCTGCATTTATAAATATTAAACCTGTTCATTCAGCTTTTTTTACTTTTCACTCTGAGTCTGCATCAGGAAATGATGTTTCAGCAGATTCTACAGCTGAAGCTAATCCTGGAAAATATGCTCCTAATGATTCTATACCTCATCAATAAGGTATGGATGAAGGAACTAAAAACTATGCACCTGGTCATACATTTGCAGCGACTAATCCAAGTGTTCTTGTAGATCAAACCAAATCTGCTAGAGATGGATTGAAAAATGGCCGCACTAACTTAGGTACAAATAAGGAGTCCAGATCTAATGATAATTTAAAGAAAATCAAGCTGGAGGATCTATCAGATCTTATAAAAGACACAAGATCTGCCTTCTTTACTCCCGACTCCCCAAACGATGAACCCATCATTGTTACTGATAAGAGTGAAGAAGAGGCAGCTGAAAAACACGAAGAAGGTCATGATGCCTTTCATATTGAACCTGAAGACACTTCAGCTTCCCATCCTCTATCTCCTAAATCAGTTCAACTCTAAGAACTGAAGGATCAAGTTTCATTGCTTCAATCACACAATCTCATGTTGCAACAACAAAAAGAACAAGCTGAATAAGAAGTTGCATCACTCAAAGCTCAACCATGATTTCCTAATGATAATCCACTTGCTGAGCTCCTGGTAACTTCCTTGAAGCCTGAGCTTTCCAATCTCTTAGCTTCACATGACTTTGCCAGCTCCATACCAAATAAACTCAAAGAGCTCCCCTCAAAGATCACTACATTATCTGGAGAAATTCAAGAGCTGAATAGGCATGTTCAGGGAATGGAAATTGAGCTACCTGGTGACTTAAATGACATACCAACAATGTAACACCCCCCAAAAAAATGCGTGTCGCAGCGGAAGTATGTCCGGGGGCGTTACTTCGTAATACACAACGCTAGATACAAGAGAACGACCTCTAAATGTGTCGTTTGTAAAACAATCTCGTTGATTTTCTGAAATCAAAATAATAGTTGTCCCATAATTGCATCACCATGAAAAACTTGAATGTAAGACTCAATGCCATTCAAATATCAAGCATCTAATTCACCCGAGAAAAACAGGCTTAAAAGTGTCCCAACATTAAAGTTGGTGGTTCCATAGGTTTAAGCTTTACCAATTATGAATGTAAGTTTCAACCCCCATGAATGCTATTTGTCCCACCTGTGCACTCACTAGTACCATGTAAATTTCCTAAGATTTATCAAAGATTTATAAAGAATGCACGACACATTTTATGTCACCAAAAGTACCAATCTTATCCTAAAGATTTATAAAGAATGCATGACCAATTTAATGTCACCAAAAATGTTTCAAGTATGTATTGCCATTTTATTCAAGGCAACGTAAATATCCATGTGAGTATAAAACTATGTTTACGATTACTCTAAGCTCATGAAACTGAAGCTAATAATTCATGTAAGAACTCTTATGTATTTGTTTGGGGGCCCTGTAGTCCCAACGTGCTCCGACATGTTATAACGTTCGTTCCCAGTGATAGCTAATCACCCGAACGGGGGTTGTCAATCCCGAATAGATCTATTTTATATCATCCGCGTGGACATCACGCTATAATGTTCGTTACCGGCGATCGCTAATCACCCGAACAGGGATCCACACCCGAATAGATCTATTTCATAACATTCGCGCTCACCCTCCAAGTGATTTACAGTTCATGACGCTGTGACGTAGACTTGTATGTACCCAATTTGGGCAGTGATTTAAAGTATGTACTCCCGTTACCAGTGTCCCCTCCAAGAACACCCGGGCAGTAAAGTAAAAATATGTACTCCCGTTACCGGTGTCCCCTCCAAGAACACCCGGGCAGTAAAGTAAAATATGTACTCCCGTTACCGGTGTCTCCTCCAAGAATACCCGGGCAGTACCATAAAAATATGTACTCCCGTTACCGGTGTCCCCTCCAAGAACACCCGGGCAGTACCGTTTTGTCATCAGTTCAATCCACTTAAGCTAATCCGTAATCGTTTCAAAAGTAAAGTACCTATATTTGTGACCAAAAATGAAGTCAAGTAATATATTCCATAGCGAGCTATATAAAAGAGTATGTGAACCAATTTGTAATCAAACATGTAAATACATTTGTAAACAAGCATGTATCCCCCTCGCGGGTTTATAAACATTCAAAAGATTGAAAAGTGAGGTTATGAAACACACCTCGATGATGTAGAACGATTAACATATAGGCATCTAATATGCACAATACGAACGGAAGACGAAGCGGCTCGATCAAGAAGTTGCAGCTAATCTTAACGGCTAAGTCCCACTAGCCTAGGATAATGTATTTGGGTTTCCCGATGAAGGGTCACATCAACGCGACACGTTGATAAAGATTTAGATTTAAAGTTGTAATACTTTGGTGGTTGGTTAAATAAATAAATTGAAAAGCAACGCAACGTGTGTAATATATTTTTTTTATATTACATATAAAAATAAACCCTTATATAACTCGTACTGTGAGTTATATAACAAATAAAAACAATCCGAAGATTAATGAAAAGTATATAATATTTTGCAAGTATTATATAATAAGTGGGTGTAAATAATTAGCCCAATTAGTTTGACACCAATTCAGTTAATAAAAAGACTTTGAATAAAAGTAGACAAATGTCTTAACGTTATGAATTAAACAACCGATGTTTGTAACAGTTTATAACCATTATAAAATATAAACTAATATTTTATAAATTATATTTCGTTTCTACGATAGATTGTGTCTAAAACAGTTGCCTCGATGTAAAAGTATAGTTTTCGTTCATTGGTCGGGTTATTGTATAATACAAGTTAATGTATCTTTTTAAAATATAACTTGGTCCCCTTTATCCGTTTCTAAAATAATATAAGTTTTATTAAATCATTGCTAAACATATAAGTTTATACAAATTTCGTCATGACTTTCCCGTTTTCAAAACGTTTCCCACATTCATAAAACTTAATGTTTTCCATATTCGTAAAGCTTAATGTTTTCCCTTATTCAATATATGTTGCATTTTATTCGGGTTTCCATTTTTCCAACTCCCGCTTATTTCAGATATATCATATATATATATTCACGTTATTATATCTAAACTCACAAACTAATAAACATCGTATTTATTTAACCATTTTACCACCAATTTATCCGATTTTAATATATATAAAATCTTAATGCCTTTTATTATTTGATTTATATTTACCAGACGCACCCTTGTTGTTTCACTAAACCAAACGTATCCTTTGTTGTCTTCTTTAAACCCAAACGCACCCCTTGGTTCTTATGTTAACCCAAACGCACCCCTTGGTGCAAATCTGTCCAACCAAACGCACCCTAATTTTTATAACAAAACAAAACGCACCCCGTGTGGTGGCTGCCCCAACCAAATGCCCCCTATCCGGCGGCTGCCCTAACCAAACGCACCCTATCCGGCGGCTACCCCAACCAAACGCACCCTACACGGTGTTATAAACACCAAACGCATCCTAATCTACACCAAACCAAACGCACCCCACTGTAGTGAAACACTACAGCCAAACGAACACCCCAAACGCACCCTTGTTGGTCATAAACATGAACCAAACGCACCTAAATCTATCCTAAATCCAACACACCCTTTGGCGCATTTACACAGCCAATACGCACCCTAATTTGTGAAAAACCACACGCACCCTAATTTGTGCTAACCCAAAACTAGACGCACCCTCTTCGGGTGGTGGCTGTCCCACAACAAACGCACCCTTTTCGGGTGGTTTTACAACCAAACACACCACTTTCGTTGTTAAACCCAAACAAAACGCACCCTGGTGGTGGTTTTAAACCCGGACGCACCTTATGTGCTGTCGAACCACCTAAACAAACACCTTTTTGTGGCGTTAATGGTGGTGACGATGATGATGATGATGATGTAGGGTGGTGGGTGGCCGGCTGAGGCGTCGAAAGGGGGGGGGGGGAATGGCGCTTGGTGGCGAGTGAGTTTGAGGATCGGGTAGATCGGGTCACGAGCAACATTTTCGAACTCGGCCGGAAAAGTCCGCCGGAAAAGTTTTCCGGTGACGGCGGCGTGGTGGTGGCCGGAATCCAGCGACTGGCCGACGGTGGCCGGAAATATGGAGAAGGGAGAGTGTTTTATATGTGTGTGTATAAAGATGGAATGAAAATGAAAAAAAAATATAAACTTTTATATATATATATATATATTAAAACTTATAAAAAAATGATAAGTTTTAATAGTTTAGGGTAAGTTGTGTAAAATTTTACAGGGACCAAAAGTGTAACTTTCGTTAAATAACGGTTCGGGACTCGTTTGAGCCACTTATCGGATGATTCAAAATACGAAACTTGCGCCATTGTGTTCGGTATAATTTTTCCAATAAATATGAGTATTCATTTGATAGTCTTTCATAAATATTTTTATAACATTTATATAAAAATATTTGTTATTTATTTGGTGAACCGGTTACGTCTCATTCAAAAGTAAAAATAAAAATAAATTTCTAACCCGTATATTCGTGTTATCAACAAACGTTTTCGAATAACATGATGACTAATTTATTAAATATTTTTATTTAATAAAAAGTGTTAATTAAATATAATTTAATTATTTTCCCGTTTCTAAATCTTGCGAGGGCATTTCAGTCACTTTTTGACTGTTTTCGGGTCTCGGTCAAAACTGAAAAGTTGTCAGGAATGTCGTTTTACATCAAATTGCTTTAGAGTCCGAGTTGTGAAAACATGATTTAGTGGTTCGTTTTTGATACGTCAATTATTAATTAATGTATATCTTTTTTTTTCGAATCAAATAAGTTAAAAATAACTTTGTACTCGAGGTGTGTAATAATAAATATGATTTATTATTGAAATATGTTCCGAACATTTTACCAGTTACGCGGTAATCGTTTTATGTGACAATAAAAGACCAAAAGTCAAAAAGTCAAGTCAGACCTAAAAAGTCAAAGGGTAAAATCGTCATTCGAAATTTCGAAAATTCTCGGATGTTACAGTTTAAGGTTTATTTCTTGCATACAACTCTTGGATCCGGTTCTAACTGTTATATGGGTAGGGAAAGAATTAATTTTAATGTATTTGGTATAATTGTGGGTATTGGTTTAAGTATAGTTAGGTATTGGTGCTTTCGGGTATGCCTGATTGATAATTTTCTTAGCTATATATATAATATAATAAATTACAAAATATATATAAGTAATCTAAGAAAAAAACTACAAATCAATGATGTCAGGAGCAGTATAGACTATTCCCGGGTCGTTAATTCCCCAATGAGGCTGTGCTGGAAAATCGATACAGTCGGAAGATTTGAGTTTGAAGGAGAGAATTGATTTGAGAGTGTGGAAAAGTCAAATTAATCAATAACAAACAAAAACGTTTAAGAAAATCCTAAAAATTACGAAATTAAGCTGAAAAACGGGAGCACGAATCCCGTACAAAGGGGGAAAAACCTAAAATCTTTAAAATTAACCCTACGAAGAAATTTTCACTTCTAAACTACTCTATGAGACAAATAACGAAGAATGAAAAAGACTAGACCGAAAACGGAGTTCGTTTGACCCAAAAACGAGTCAACACAAAAAACCGCACCCGGACCCGTTCTTTAAAAAGCAAAAAGATGTAAAAATGACCCTACGAAAATTTTTATATTTTTCCTACAAAAACTTTTAGGAAAAAGAACTAAAGAAAATTTTCTAAAAAAGAAAAATATTTTTTTGATAATTTTTGTATTTTTTATGAATTTTTTAAACTTTTAACGAAATTAAATTGTAAAAAATACTAAATGACTTTGAAAAATTCTGAAAATTTTACTAAAAATACTCGACACTATGTTCTACCTACGAAAAATAAAAAGCTAAAAATTGGCTTATAAATAAGCCCGTAATAAGCTGTACACAGCTTATAGGCTTATAAAGCCAAAAACACCTTAAATACCAAAGAAGCCTTGACTATGACTAAAATTCCAGGGCGCAGCGGTATGTGTGTGTTATAAAGAAAGGTGTACGAGGGTTGAGACCCGGGTTCGAGTCTTGCTCACCCGGGTAACCCCTTGTCTCCTTTCTTTTTTTTTGGAAAAACTTTGTGAAGCAAAGTTGTTAAGCTTATGGGGCTTAACAACTTTCACAACTACAACTTTTTCTGAAAAGCTATAAATAAGCTGAAAAACAGCTTTTTTTAAAATGACAGCAGCTTAAAATTGAGCTTGAGGCTAAAACTAGCTAAGTCATTTGGATTTTGTGGACAAATAAGCTAAGACTTGGACAACTAGGCTAAAAGGGGGGCTTAATCCTAAACTAGACAAGCACTAAAAGGCTAAATGCTAAAACTAAATAAGCTAGAAGAGCTTAACTTAGACATAAACTAAAACTGAGCTTAAAGGCTAAAAGGCTTAAGTCTTGGGCTGTTTACCAAAATAAGCCAAAGAAAAAGGAAACTAAGCAAACACAGCTTATCAAACAAACACAATAAGCTACTAGGAATCAAATAAGCTCATAAAATAAGCTCAATAAGCCAGAATGAAAACAAGCAATTCTCTACACTAAAGCTAAGCTAAAACAGTGAGGAGGCAACTTTGGGCTTGAAAATAAGCTAGTAAATAGGCTTTCTAAGGACTGAAATTTAGAAGGCTTATCTAAGAGCTTATTGGCTCTCCAAATAAGCCAAAAGCTTGGACTTAAGTACACTAAACAGCTAGATAGAAAGGCTCAATACACCCCCTTAGCACCAGGGGAAATTAAGTGCTAAAACAAGGGCTTATATTGACAGCTTATTTTAAGCTGTCAAATAAGCTCTATTAACAAAACTAAGTTAAAACAGATAATTAACACCAAGAAAAGGACTTGTGCACAAATTTTGACAATCTAAAAACTATTTAAACCTGCTGAATTTTTAGAGTGAAAAAGGGCTTTTTAGCTTAAAAATTTTGACACTTAAAAACTTGGCAGCTTGGACTTAACAAAGTCAAATGACTTAAGGTGTTTTGACAGCTTGTTTTAAATACACAAAAGACACACTTTTTGAAATCACAACTCAAAATTACAAGAGCTTATGAATATAAGCTCTTGTAGTTTTTTAAAACACCACAGTTTCCAAAGTGACTTAGAAAAACTTTGAAAAACAATTTTCAAACTTAAAAACTTTTAAAAACAGCTTAAAACCAGCTTAATACTTAAGCTAAAACTAACTTGAGACCACAACCCATACCAAAAACCATTTTGACCCGTTTTTGTAGTTAACCCAAACACCCCTTAAATATTTGAAAAGTGATTTTAATTCCTATAAAAACTGAAGTAAACTAAAGTTTTAAAAGACTAATAGTATTTTTGCAATTCAAGACTATAAAAAGATAAAAAGCATATAAAATAAGCACTTAAAAATGGAAAATAAGCTAGGACAGAAATAAGCACTTTTAGACAGTTTTCAAAGCTAATTGCATACAATGAAATGAAAGGCATTAAAAGGCATATTTAGACATTAATAAACACTAATAAGCACAAAGAACAGTAATAAGCTAAAAAAATAAGCTATGCTACAGTAATAAGCAAAATTTAACAAGAAATTGTACCTTTGATCCTTTGCTCAAAAAGGATTTTTGGAGACCTAATAAGCTCTAAGTTCCTACCCCACAGCTTATAAATAAGCTTAAACTAAGCTAAAACCAATAAGCCATCCAATTCTGCTTATTCATCCATACTTTAATCCAAACAGTATCCTTGCCTTTTCTTGATTTTTGATTAATAGTTTTAAAAACAGTTTAAAAGAAGAATTTATAGCTTATATAACTTATAATCTCTTAAAGATGTTAAACAAACAATAAAACATAAAATTCACTTCTCATTAATCTTAAAAGAAACAGTACATGAAAGTTTTTTAAAACTGAAAAAAGAAATTACACACTAAGACTTTTTTTTAAACACTAAAAAGAACTACACTATTGTTACAATGCTTAAATAGTGAAAAACGACTAGGGTTCTTGTCTCCTTGTCTTCATGCCAGTTGTGCTTCTTTGTAGACACACAAAAGGGTTGTGTTTGTTGTGAGAGTGCAAAGACTAAGCAATCCTGGCCCTCCATTTCCCTTGCCCTCCAAGTCGAATTTTATAGACCTTTGATCAATTTTGGTGGGGGTTTGGATTGCCAACATGGCAATCCCATGTGGGTATGTGGGGTTTAAGATGGTGAAGGATTTGGATTATTGTGGAGGTCAAACGAGGTGAGAAAGTGACAGCTTGTGGGGTTGTGAGTTTAGGCGGGAAACGTGAAGAAGATAAACAGTACTTCAAAGTTGGGGGTGAAGTTTGTGTACTTGGCAACAATGGCCCCTCAAAGTGATAAGTTTCTTTGCACCACACGTCCTTGTGTCTTTTGAGAGTTTGGGGGTTTGGCAATATAACCCCCCAAGGGTTATACTACCAATTGCAGTACACGTCCTTGTAGGCTATAATTTTGGGGACTTGGCAGTTTAGCCCTTGTAGTATAACTTTTCCACATTGGCAGTTTAAGTCCTTCTCTTCATTTCCTTCTCTTTTTTTTCTCTTTAAATAAGTTTAGGGACTTAACAAGTTTAGTCCCTAAACTTGTTTTTCTTGACTTTTGGCTTCGGGGTTGACTTGGGTTGACTTTTTCAGGCTTGGGCTTGGACTTTGACTTTTCGGCTTCGATTTGGCTTTGTCTTTCACAGTCTTTTCCATTCCGAGTCTAGTTTTGTCGTTTTGGCTTTGTTTTTCGTCCTTTTCTTAGTTATCCGTT
>BQNB010176465.1:0-13059 GCA_026074375.1 Tanacetum coccineum
GTACGCAGTACTCATATCCAAATTAGTACCCAAAGCGTTCTGAAGTGAACTCCAGAAATTTGATGCGAATCTTGGGTCGCGATCACAAATGATTAAGACGGGTATTCCATGTCTCGTGACCACCTCCTTCAGGTACATTCTTGCAAGTTTATCCAAAAAATCAGTCTCTTTCATCGGTATGAAGATTGCAGACTTAGTAAGTCGGTCAACAATCACCCAAATGGTGTCATTGCCTTGAGACGTCTTAGGAAGCTTCGTGACAAAATCAATAGTGATGTTGTCCCACTTCCATTCGGGTATCTTGGGTTGTACCAACAATCCTGATGGCCTTTGATGTTCGGCCTTGACCTTAGCACAAGTCAAACACTTGCTAACGTAAGTGGCTATGTCGGTTTTCATGTTGGGCCACCAATATAGCTTCTTCATGTCTTGGTACATTTTCTCGAAACCCGGATGAATAGAGTATTTGGATTTGTAGGACTCGTGCATGATCACAGTCCGCAAATCGCCATAACAAGGTAACCAGCTCTAACCATTAAGGCACATGGTTCCATCCGCACGTGGTTCTAACTTTTGTTCCCTAATTGCTTCTGGAAATTTAGCGTTTTCAATCAACATTCCCCCAACGTCTTCACTCTTAATGTTCTCTGGCGTTTTTGCGCTCTGTCTGAGCATTTAGATATGTTTTTGGAAGATCCTAGATTATAGTCATGACTAAGGCTCGAACTCTTAACGGTGGTTCTAGTTCTTTCTCTGCTCAAAGATCAGCTGCGACGAAATTTACTTTTCCCGGGGTATAACGATTATCGCTAATCGTAATCATTTAGCAACTTCTAACATCGGCGTTGCCTCTTGTTTAAACTCCTTTTTGTTCTAAAATGTGTTGTAAACTTTGTGATCGGGAGTGAACGGACGTACATCTTAGTTCCATTAATAATGTCTCCAGATCTTGTGAGCGAACACCACTGCACATGTTCTAAATCATGGAGTTGTATATAGTTCTTCTCTATGAATTTTTTAACTGGGCGTGATGATAAGGAAAGCTACCTATTCTCTTTTTGGCATCAAAACAGCGCCCAAAACCCTTCTTTGAAGCGTCGAGTATGCGATGAATCTTCGCTTTCATTCATGTAATGCAAGGATTTGTGCACTGCACCAACTTTTGCTTTCAACAGTTGAAAAAGCTGCTTCTTGTTTATCGCCCCACCTCAACTTAACCTTCTTTCTGGGTGAGCTTGGTCATTGGTTTTTTTTGGCGATCTTTGAAAACCTTTCAAGAATCTTCGGTAATACCCAGCAAGACCTAAAATTGACGAATATCGTTGGTGACTTATGAGACTGTCAATCTTTAATGGATTCAAACTTGGCTGGATCAACATGAATCCTTCATATCGATCACGTGACCGAGGAACTGGTACTTTGGGAATCCAAAATTCACATTTGGAAAATTTGGATACAACTCCTTTTCTTAGCAACTCTAGATTTGCTTAAGGTGCTCTTCGTTGTTCTTGCTTGTTCTTCGAATATTATCAGAATATCATCAAATAAAGACAATCACATATTTATCACAGATATGGTTTGCAAACACGATTCATAAGGTCCATGAATTACGGCAGTAGGTGCGTTTGTCAAAACCGATCGGCATAATTGAAATTCGTAATGGCCGTACGATGTTCTGAAGGCAGTCTTCGAAATGTCTTATTCTCGAACCCTTAGTGGTGTTAACCTGACCCCACATGACCTTTTAGGGCGATCTTCGAGTAGACACTAGCCCTTGAAGTGATCAAATAAATCATCAATGCTGGGGAGTGGTTTACGGTCTTTATGTTAGTTTGTTTAGATCCCGATAATCAATGCACATCCGGATTTGATCCGTCTTTCTTATTGACAAACAGACCGGAGCTCCCCACTGGTGAGGAACTAGGGTCTTATAAAGCCTTTTCGGACAGCTCTTTCAGTTGCTCAGATAAAATCTTTCAATCTCGGAAGGCGCACAATCCATGATAAGGTGCCAGTGCTACTAGGTTGCGGCACCATTAGGTACCAAATCAATTTGAAACCTCCACTTGTCGTTAGTCGGAGGAAGACCCGGCAAGTCCTAAGGAAATACTGCAGGAAAGTATTGAAATATTTGGTTCGTCCATCAAGTCGTTTCTTTTTTCGACTTGTCTTCAACCTCTTTGCAGTGTTGTGCCAAAAAGATAGAAAATCCTTTTTCATGTACTTTGCGTTTAGTGCACGAAATGATGTTTAATCGTGTCACATTTCCCTGGTTACTTCCATCCACGTGTATGATTAAGGTTTTATTTTCCGGGGATTGCGACACATCTTCTCTCGGGGCTCACACAATGGGACCGCTTGGTTCTTAGCCATACCAATCCATTACCGATTATAGGCGATCAAAACTACGAGTTCTACAGGCATTAAGTTGTATGTTAGTTGGTGTTTAGGAAGTTTAATGTGCAATCCTTAAGTATAGGGTTTAACTAATTTTCTCCCGTCAGCTTAGTTCGGATCATAATAGTGATCTAGGGTAGATGGCGTGATGTCAATTTGGGAGCTAAATGCAGTAGATACAAAACTTCGATCGGCACCCGTATCAAATAAGATATAAGCATAGCGGTTGTTTAAAAGGAACGTACCCGCAACGATGTTGTCTGGGTAACCCCCGCATTTCCAACCACATACACCTTCGCTGGAGCCCTGTCATTCCCAGCTTGATTACCACGGTCATTGTTTCTCAGTTTTGGGCAGTTTCTTTTAAAATGTCCTTGAGCTCCGCACTCATAGCAACCATTGCCCTTCTGATTATTGTTATTGTTGTTGCGGTTGTTGTTGTTGTTGTTGTTGTTATTGGCAGGCCGGATTCTACAGTCCTTGGTCCGAGGCCCAATCCTTATTGCAAGTTATTGCAACCTAGTGGACAGGACCTTCATGAATTGTTAATTTACACTTGGAACATAGAGGTTTAGACCCGGCGTATGATTTCCTGTCACTATTGACCTGCAGTGTAGGCCTGGCCTGTGTTCTGCCTCTTATTCTGTTTGGTTTTGATTGTTCTTGGGAAAGCTTCATTCATACTTTCTTTTTCCTTTTTGCTGGCCGTTCAGCGTTTTGGCATGGGTCTTTTCATCATCAGCTCAGTTGTAATCTCGATAGACCTCTTGCATGTTTTTCGGCTTTGATGCTTTTACATTGCCATGTATCTATAGGGCAAGCCACCGATATATTTTTCAATCTTGTCTATCTCTTCTGGGAATCATGGAACACATTAAAGTAGTTGCTCTGAATCGTCGGAGATAGGGCCACCACATCGGTGCCCTTGAAACCTTAAGATTCCACATCTCAGTCTCAATCTCTGATCTCACCTCCTCCGGCCAGTACTTATCAGTCATCATTTTCTTCAGCGTTGCCCATGGCATGGCATGAGCTGCTTCGGGGGTTGTGGTCTTAACATAGTCATTCCGCCATGTAAGAGCATCGTCTTGTAGAGTGCAAGTCGTAAATTTGACATGGCAAGATGCTGTGCAATTGCTAATGCTAAACACAGACTCCATTTTCTCAAACCATCGAGTGAGTCCGACAACTCCCTCAGTGCCTTTGAAGTCCAAAGGTTTGCATTTCAAGAATTCAGAGTAAGAGCATTCGCGAGCAGTTTGGGCTGGCCTTGGTCTGATAACACATTGCTATTGGTAGTCATTTCTAAAACTCTTTCTTCTGCTTCAGCCATTGAAAGCTGCAAACTCCTTGATCATTAAGGCCTGAAGTTATGCTCAGTAACAGTTGTGGTGGGTTCGTTGCATTTGGGGTTGGTGTGACTGGAGTTGACCTTGTTGGTTCTCTTTTTGGTGGCTTTTTCTTCAATAACAGGAAAATACACATACCCGTTGATTTTTATCCATCATAACGTGACATAAACATAAGCATCATATAAAATAAGATCACTTAACACAGTGAAACCTACAACAACACAAGATCGACATAACATAATACATCCATTCCATAATAATCTGGAAATATATATGATCTGTTTGGTACATATGTTCTCTATCGCTAGGTTACAAAATGAAAATCAAATGGAGCCCTACTAGCGGGAGATACCAGTAATACTTAGTAGGCTATCAGGATAGCTAATCGAAACAAAAGATCTATACTGGATAGCTAACAAAACAAAGGGATCTATACCGCCTGCTCTAAGCTGGGAGTAACCCATAAAATTACACAGACATAACATAGTAGCTCCAATCATAACCAAGTCTAGGAAACTGCTTACAGTCGTCCTCCAATGTGTTCAACGCGTGCTCCAGCCTCTAGGGCCTGGGTACGCATGATATGCTGAACAGCAAGATCATCTGCAGCCTGACGCTGCCACTCGTGGCGACGCACCTCAGTCTCTAACACTGTAACTCGTGCCTCTAATGCCCTGCAGTGAGCTTCAGACCTAGCCAAGTCCTGACGGGTCTGAATACTCTCTTGCTCGTAAGCAAGTCTCTCTCTCCTCAATACCTCAATCTCAGCTCTCACAGCTGCCGATCCTTTCTGGGCATCATGACTGTCGTGAGTGGAAACTCCAAAACTCTCTCTACTACGAACATCTACCTGATAACCTGACCCTCATGTTGGACCATCTCTAAGGCCGGTCTTTCTACCTCTCAGTATCTCGAAGCCTGGTATCCATAGTGTCTACCAAAACTGCAGTCGACTCTATGAGCCATAGTGGGTCCTGGCTGTCTTCGTTGCGCAGCAGCAGCAGCAGAACTCTCTCCAACCTCACACCCAGGTCTGGGAGTAGTAAGTAGTAGTCTCTTCCGAGGCGGTGTGTCAGCCTCGGGAATATCAGCTCTGCGGCTAGTAGATGGTGCAGGTGGAGGTATAGGTAATAATGATGGTGTCCCTGATGGGTGTAGTGCATGATGGAGGGATGATGCTACATCTCTCATCTCAACCTCGAGTGCTCTAGGACTTAGGGGTCGAATACGTGGAGATAAAAAGAATGGTGGTAGTAGAGGTGTAGGTGCCTCTCTCAGCTGGCATAAGGTCCTCAGGATTGCTCAGGTCCGGAATGTCACCATGGTAATGATCCTCCAGCTCCATGGTGATCAAGGTTTGTACTCTGGAGACGGGTTCCTGCTCCAACAACTGTTGGGCAGCCTCATCATTAAGGATCCTCAGATGAATACTCCAAAGATCGTTGCTCAGAGTGAACGAAGTATAGGTAACGCGGAATCAGTGACATGAACTAGTTTGACCAGCAGAAACAAACTTATGAGTATATATTATATAATGGCTCTTATTGTAATTTACGTAAATATATTCATAACCTCGTATATTAATTATGAATCTGCATCTAGTCACACTAATACACACAGCTAGTGGTGTCCCTTAAAAAACCCTTTTTATGAATGCATGCTTTAGAAACGGATATAGTCCAGCAAAAACATTTGACCTGGTTCTCTATAACCTTGGCTCTTGATACCAATCTGTAACACCCCCAAATTGGGTCGCAGCGGAATAAGGGTCCGGGGCGTGTTACTTCATAGATCAATAGCACAAGATATATAAGAACGACACAAATAGTCGTTTTAAAGTGATACATGACTTTAATTAAAAGACTTAATACAAAAGCATATAGCTTTACTTGTTCATTGTTAAATATTACAAAAGATGACGATACATTTCCCAAAATTTGATGCACATAAATCTTTAAGCGTGCAATCCAAAATATAATCCAATGCATCCCTGGCACCTTATGCCTATTGACCTCCTGAAAACATTGCTTTAATACGTCAACCAAAATGTTGGTGAATTCAGAGGTTTGATATTCATTATATGCAGGACCGCATGATTTTCCCCGTGATAATGCAACACATGCAGACATCACAAAACCAGATTACATTTACACTAAGCTCATGACACTGAAGCTCGACGATCTTTCTTGCAATTAAAATATATATTGCAATTTACGCCCATCCGGATGTCTAACCCTAAACATCCCAAATTCGACATGCTATAACGTTCGTTCCCGGTGATAGCTAGTCACCCGAACGGGGAGGTCGTTTCCCGAATAGATCTATTAAATAACATTCGCGCTCACATAATGTAATTCCCAACTACATCTATGCAATTGACAGTTCATGACATGGGACTTAACTGGGTTATCGCAACTTAGGCAAACATGTAATCAATATAAAATATCCACTTGCGTCCAATTTATAAAACAAAGCATGTTTCCACCCCAAATAATAGTAAATCAGTAAAACTGTAAAAAGTGGGGCTATGAACTCACCTCGAGTGAGTGATCCAATAATATATAACAACTGCGGGAAAATACTTCACAATTATTCCCGAATGCAACCTAATCCAATATAGGTCGTATAAGTACCGAGTACTTTAATTAATAACATTATATAATCCTATAGTCGTTACATCGTACTATCGTTCGGGCTATCATAATTAAGAGGTCATGACATGACGTACGAGGAGTTAGGACACTTTAAATCGTAAGTCCAACAACTCGTCAATACGTCATCCGAAGAGGCCTCATTATGAAACTCCCTAGTATTATAGCACTTTGATAACCACATATAATTCTATATAGTTCAATCACCAACTAATGGTTTTGGTAAAATTACGTTTAATAAGTAAAAACGTTTATAATTATCGCTTTAGTAAATATAGCATAACTTTTGCGTTTTAAGCCCGATTTTGACGTTTCTTATGCCCACGCTTTCGTATTAGGACGAGTTATCATAATTTGACAATTTCCATATTTTGACCCTCTGGTGAACAGTAACTTTTACTGTTCACATCAGACGTGAGTTTTATTTAAATCGCATTTGTTGTCGTAAAACCCGTAAATGTCGTATTTTATTCGTTATAGCTCCGTTTTTAACGATTCTTTCGAGGACGTTCTCGTTATTGAAAATCCTATCAATTTATAAGGTTTACAAAAATATAACTTTCTGTCATGAACAGTAACTTTTATAAAAATAGTTTTATAAAAGTATTAATTGGTCGTTAAGTTCGCGAAATTATAACTCGTTCGTTATAAATGAAAAAATTACGATTCTTATCATTTTGGAATCCTAAAAATATGTATTATTTGTTAAAAATATCAAACTAGCTGTTTGATATAAGTTTTATAAAAGTTATTTTATAAACTCCGTTTAATTAACGTATAACTCGTTTTTAACGTAACTTTTTCGTTATTAATCCGTTTGACAAGTTTCTTACTTTTTCGGAATCGTCATGAGTCGTATTATTTTATAAAAATATAAATTAATATGTTCTATACACGAATTTTGGACAGAAACTTGGAGTGAGTTAGTTAAGTCCATTTCTAATCTTGTTTTTATATTTTACACTTTATAATATTACCACAAGTGTACAAGTCTTTTACTTCCATTATGACTTTATTTTTGTGTTCATATATCATAACTAAAAGCTCATAAACAAGATTAACATGTTATTTATTATACTTTTACTTGAAAACATTTTTTTTATTTTTTTTTTTTTTTTTTTTTTTTTTTTTTTTTTTTTTTTTTTTTTTTTTTTTTTTTTTTTTTTTTTTTTTTTTTTTTTTTTTTTTTTTTTTTTTTTTTTTTTTTTTTTTATTAAGTGATCCTTTTAAAAACCATTATTTTGCATTAACACTTTTTAAGCTTAATTAAGATTGTAAAATACTCATGTATCCATTTATAATTTCATATTACCATCCCTACAACATGTGTATAAGTGCATAAAACTATATTTACAAGAAAAATCCAAGTTTACAAGTTAAACATGTCCTAATGGTGATTTCACTATATAAATATCACATATGCATATAATCATATAAATGAAAAGTTAAGGGCTTAAGATAACCTTAATGAGATGATGTAGGATGATGACAAATAAGTGCTAAACCCTTGTTTAGACTTTAAACCCAAGATTATAACCAAGAAAACCCTTGTTTCCAATTAAAAACCCTAATCTTGATTTCCTTGCTTCAACACTTGTAAATAATTAATCAAGGCTTCAAAATACTTTGAGGTATCTTAGATATGATATGAGAGTGTATGTAAATAGGTTATATAAATTTTGTATGGATAGTTTATGGGGGAGGGTTGAGCCGTGGCCTTATAGGGAGAGGAAGGAGGGATTTTGTGAAAATTTTACTAAGTGTTTAAGCTATCTATGTGTTCTCTTCACTAGTATACATGTATATATGATAGTCTTGGTCAAAAAGCATGCATTTGCTAGTCAAAAACACATCCCATGGTCTTAAGGAAGCTTGTCCTTGGTCTTTGGTCAAAGAAAGACATGAAATGGCTAGGTATTAATGAGATAGGAAAGTACAAAGACCATGTGCATGATTTCTTTGTATCCTTTGCCTCATGATCCAGCCTAAAGGGTATATGTGACTATTTTTGTTGTTTTTATGGTTTGGTATAAATGTGGGTATTTGTTGAAGCGTAGAAAAATTTTGGTGGTTCCGGGTATGCCTAAACACGATTTATCGCGAAACGTATTTAATTTACGTAACCAATAAAAATAAAATGAACAAGGATCATAATTATTCTCAAAATAATTATTTAATACTTGATTGATGTAAACGCTTAATTGTTTGATGCCCGTTTACATTGAACGCAAATTTTTAGCTTACACGATTTTTTCTTAAATATGGAATATCACAAGCAAAGCGTTTACAAGACAAAAGGTTCCATTATTGATTTTTCGACTGTCGTCAATGACTTGAAAAACACATGGTGTTATTTGTCCCGAGGTTTTGATCCATTTACATGCCTATTGGTAATTTATATGCTATGACAGGTAATGAGTGTTGATTTTCCGTTTCCTTATAGTTGTTATAATTTATTATACACCCGAGAGAAAGAGAGAATCCCAAACACTTATGTGAAGTGCTAGTATATACTCTTCATGCTTTTAATTACGAGGTCTAGAAGGTTGTGTTATAAGATACTTTCAAATAGTAGGTTAAATGACCCTCATATTGTTATTGTCTAGGTAGAAAAGCCCATTTACTTGAGGACAAGCAAATCCCAAGTGTAGGGGTATTTGATGAGGTGTCATTTTATACACTATTTCGGGGTCATTTAACCCCCTAAATCATGCAAATATGCCCAGATTATGTGCTTAATCATTTATTTTTAGGTTTTTAGCACTTGGATGACATTTGGAGGAAATACACGTGACTTGGGCTCATTTAGAGAAGAAACGGACAAGATTACGGACCTACACCAAATCCATGAAGAATGTATGTGTTTTACAGGTGCTGGAGACGGTGTCACAGGCATAAAGCGACGTCATCGTGATCTATCCAGTGACGGTGTCAGAGATCTAGCGACGGCATCAGGACGTGGCCGACTTAAAGAGGATCTAGAATCATCCATGTAGCGACAGCATCAGGATTTCAACACGACGCCGTCGCAGCAATATCTCTATATATACAAAACTAATTTTAGGGTTTTAAGGGTGTAACTTTCTATAACTTTTAGGAGACGAACCCTAGTCTTTATAGAAGCTTTAAAGGTCGTTTTTAGGGCCTCAAAACCCTATTGTAACTACCTTATATCCAAGTTTTAATCAAGTAAGAGTGTTATTCATTAATCATTTAATACGTCTATGTGTTGTGTGATTAATCTATGTTCTTGCTTTATCCTTAACATGCTAGGCTAAACCCTCCTTTGTATTTACTTATGATTGCATGAAAGTCGGATTGTAGATCCTGTTACTACTAGGTTCTTGGTGATGATATGTGCGGTTTAGGTTTAGTAACACAATCTTTTATGTTTAGCGATGTAGGACACGTCTAGGAAAACGCGGCGAGTGCACAGAAAGAATGCCATCGGGTAAAAGTCTTCATACTACCTTACCTCCTTATATGGTTGATCCATCTTAAGGTATTTCACACGCATTTAATATACTCTTAGGGGCCTTGTAATAGTCTTCATACTACCTTACTTGTGCGTTGCCTTAACGAAATATTAAATAGACGGCGGGTTTGTGTAATCCGTTCATGACCTAGGAAATACTTACACAAATCATCACAAGTGTGACAAGGCAACAACATTAGGAGAAGCAATCTGATAAGTAGCGCATGATTAAGTGAATACATTTAATTATCATAAAGTTATCACCAGTAGTTTAGATATTAATTAGTTTAGTTAATAGTTAAACAAACCAACCTCTCAAACCATAGATTTACCCGCTTTTATAAAATATAAAAATAGAAAAATAATCTTCTTTCAACCCCTAGAATTCTGTTGGACCATGATCAAGCCTTCCCAACCTATTCCCCTAGAGAACGATAACAACCCCGAGTCTTGCCTATACTACTACTACAACGGTTAGGTACTCTGCCTAGGGAGTTGTAAAACTTCGTGTAGAAGTCTTACGACGATCGCATCACTTACATGCTAATAAAAATCTATTTCTACTTAAAGAATTAAAAAAACAGTTAGCATTCGTATGAAAAAAATCGTTTTTTGGCTTAAAATAAACCAATAAGCAGAAAAAACAAGCAATTCCAAACACCTAATATAGGATTAAATATTTTCCGAATTTGTGAAACTATCCGCTCGTTTTTGAGTACTCATTGTATTACTAAAAGGACAACATATAAAAGAAAACCAAGACAGATGAAACTCTAACTTGTTATTAAAGTTCAGGATGAACAAACATAAGCCCATAAACCCATAATATTTTATAATACTCCTCCTTTAATACTCACTGTTTATTATATGCTATCGTCTGCCTCATTAAAAACCTGACCAAGATAAACCTAATGGGATAAAAACTTAATGAAGGAAAAAGAGTGTAGTGTGCATAATGCTCATCCTTAAATTAATGTATATCTTTTAAATGTGGAAGGCCAATCTTCTAAACCAATAGCTCAAAAACCTTTGTTGGCAAAGATTTTTGTAAATAAATCTCCCAAATTGTCACTTGATCTAACTTGACAAACATCAATAGCTCCATCCTTTGTAGATCATATGTAAAGAAAAATTTCAAAGATATGTGTTTTGTTTTGTCTCCTTTGATATACCATTCCTTGATTTGAGTTATACATGTCGCGTTGTCGTCATGCAATATGGTTGGATTTCCTTTGATAGACTCGAGTCTGCATTCTTCTTGGATGTGTTGAACCATTGATCTTAACTAAACGCACTCTTTACCGACTTCATAATGTGCAATAAGTTAAGCATGGTTTGATGATGTAGCAGTTAATGATTGCTTTGTCGATCTCTAAAATATTGCGGTGTATATATATATATATATATATATATATCATAGCCCACCCGCCCGATGGACGGGCTAACTTCATAATAATATCGATAATTATTAGTGGACGTAAATAAATATTGAAAAGCGCAAAAACACACTAAAGACAAAAACTATCAAAGAAATAACTTGTCGGCATTTATAAAGTAAACTTTCTCATAATTGTGATTTTAAGTCACATATAATCATTTGTAGGAGTTCAGAGTACAATTAATTTTATTTTTTTGGTGCAGTCAATGAGACTTATTTTGATTATCCAACGTAAACCGATTTCCAAGTCATTTTTTGAAGTTCCTGCAACAAAAGTGTTTCTTTCATCTAATTAGGGTCAAATAGTATAAACATCCATTAATAAAAAGCAACCATAATACTTATTATCTTATTATCACAACTTCAAACATAATCACCTCAAATCATAACTTCGCCATTTTACTTGACGAATTCTTTAATCGTATATAGACATAAAGGGGAGCTTAGTATTATTACACCTCAAAAGAAAACAACCAAACATTAGTATTTTTTGAACATTACACATGTTGTGCCAATACTTCCTCTTGTTGATCATCATCAAGTGTAAGGATGAGAGAAATAAAAAAATTTCTTTGATGTAAGTGTTTTCTCTGTTAATCCTTCAAAGCATAGCATCCAAGCAATTCTAACTTCTGCAAACAAAATAAGAAGTTTAAAAATAAATACTAAAAATAAAGAAGATTGTGATTATTTATGAATCAAATAATTTACACATGCTTTTCACTTCGAGGAGTAACTTGTAGTATCTACCAGGTTTATGAATCAAATAATTTATATATACCAGGTTTATGCAGGTTCTATATATGTTAAACAGTGCAATATGGTAAAACAACCTTTATAGTGTTGATACCTTAGGTACACCGCTATGTATGCGTGGAAAATAGATACAGTGCACATTCCATTTATAAGCTAGATGTACAAAGATGGCTTGTTTATTAATAGTTCCTCCATTGACCAAAAATACACCCTTTGGCAGAATGCAAATATATATGAAATGACATGAGAAAAAATAAAAAAAGAACCTAGTCAATAATGTTTAAGATCAAGCTTACCATATCCCATAGTCTCCAGATAGCAGCAACAATAGTTGCATACAAAAATATTAAAGAATATGTTAGAAACAATTTATAGTTAATGGAAGTTCAAAATTGACTCAAGTGTCACACTAAAAGGTGTGAGGTCCCAAGTTCGATTCCTGCTAGGTGCAAACAACTCTGAAGTGGCCACGCCAACCTCCTGAAAAGAGAGGGTTTTACCTGGTTTGAGTCTGTGTGGCGGTGGGTTCAAACCCTGTGGATTAGTCAGCCTAAAGAGCGGAAACCATGGTTACCAAAAAAAAAAAAGAAGCTTGTAATTGATTAGATATGTGCTTAATATGCATGAATCGTATAAGAAGATTGAGTGTGTATGATCTGATTGTTGAATTTGGGGAGATTTTTTCAGGACAGTGATTTGAGTGAATTGGAGAAGAATGTGGGCCCGTCGTGGCCGAAATTGGTTGAGCCATATGAGAAGATGATGGATAAGTTGACTGTTGTTTGGGGAGCTATTAATCATTTAAAAGCTGTTAAAGATACCACCGAGCTCCGTTCTGCCATTGAAGAAATCCAGGTTTTTTTCTATGGTTTTAACTTTTAAGTTAATTTAATTGATATACATTTTATGAAGGTAACATGATATGAATATATAATAGTTGAAGTGGACGTTTTGATTAAATTACGCTGGTTATTTATTGTTTGCAGCCTG
>BQNB010176467.1:0-13059 GCA_026074375.1 Tanacetum coccineum
TCGTTACCAAGTTCGTTAACCAATTTTTCCCTCCTTTGAAAACCACTCACTTAAAGAATAAAATTTCTCGTTTTACACAAAAATTCGAGGAAACTTTTAGTGAAGGTTGGGAACGATTTAAGGAGTTGCTTAGAGCATGCCCCCATTACGGATTTACGAAGTTAACTCAAGTTGACACCTTTTACAATGGTTTAAACAAGAATGAACAAGACTCCTTAAATGCCGCAGCGAGTGGAAATCTTTTGAGTAAAACGACTAGAGAGGCTTTAAACATAATTAGGAATAAATCAAAAGTTCGTTATTCACGTAATAGATCAAATGCTTCTAGGATGAATGTTACTTCTAGTAAAACGGATGAGAGAATCGATAAGCTTGCAGATCAACTTTCGACCTTAGTCGAGATTGTTTCTAAAAAAGTTGTCACTCCCGCTCCGGTTAAAGCGGTTGAGGACTCCTTAAATGCTGCGGCGGGTGGAAATCTTTTGAGTAAAACGACTAGAGAGGCTTTAAACATAATTGAGAATAAATCAAAAGTTCGTTATTCACGAAATAGATCAAATGCCTCTAGGATGAATGCTACTTCTAGTAAAATGGATGAGAGAATCGATAAGCTTGCAGATCAACTTTTGACCTTAGTCGAGATTGTTTCTAAAAAAGTTGTCACTCCCGCTCCGGTTAAAACGGTTGAGGAATCTTGCGTTGCTTGTGGTGGTTCCCATTCTTGGTATAATTGTCCGGCTACCGATAACAATCAGGCTAGTGTTTGTGCGACTACAGGTACTTACAATCAAGTTAACCCTCCAAACCGTGTTAGTAATCAAATGGCACCACCAGGTTTTGCTTCGGTGCAAAACAATGGTCAAAATAGGAATTATCAAAATCAAGGAAACAATTTCAATCGAGAAAACAATTTTCATCAAAATCAAGGTTTTCAAAATCAAGTTAATCATGTGCCGAATTTTCAAAATCAAGGATTTCAAAACCAACATTTTCAAGCTCATAATAATCAATTTCAACAAAGGATTCCATCCGAAATTACAAGTTATATGAAAGCTAATGAGTCAATTGTGAGAAATATGCAAGGTCAAATCAATGAAATAAGAAGCACGTTAACTAAACAAGAGGAAAATCTTAGCAAAAAATTGAATAATGATATGCGGAGTATTTTAGGAAGTTTCTTTCAAAATCCAGCCTCAACTTCGGGTACTCTTCCGAGTAATACCATTCCAAACCCGAAGGGTAAGATGAAAGCGATCACTACTCGAAGTGGTGTTGCTTACGAGGGACCATCAATTCCTACTAATCCTTCTCCTAAATAGGTAGTGGAACGAGAAACCGAGGAGACAACGGATAAAGAGCAAACAAATTTCCAAAGAAGTACCGCTCAAATCCCACCTCCGGTTATCCCCATTTCTATTCCGGAACCCGATGTTCCGAAGACTTTGCCTAAAACCATTCCCATTCCGGAATCCGATATTCCGAAGAGTTTACCTAAGCCAAATATTACATATCCTTCACGACGTGATAATCAAAAGTCCCGTGACAAAGCTTCGAATCAAATGGAGAAGATCTTTCAAATCTTTCAAAATTTGCGCTTCGACATTAGTTTCACGGATATTTTACTTTTGATTCCAAGATTTGCTCCTGCGATTAAGAGTTTGCTTATGAATAAGGAAAAGTTGCTTGAGTTAGCTAAGATACCGTTGAACGAGAATTGCTCGGCGATGCTCCTCAAAAAGCTTCCCGAAAAGCTTGGAGATCCCGGCAAGTTTCTTATTCCATGTAATTTCCCAGGAATGGATGTATGTCACGCCTTGGCCGATCTTGGCGCGAGCATAAATCTTATGCCTCTTTCTATTTGGAAAAAGCTTTCTCTGCCTGATCTTACACCAACTCGGATGACTTTAGAGCTAGCGGATCGATCAATTACTCGTCCTAAAGGAGTCGCCGAAGATATTTTTGTCAAAGTTAGGAATTTCCATTTTCCTACCGACTTTGTTTTTGTTGATTTTGAAGCCGATCCTCGAGTTCCTCTCATACTTGGGATATCCTTTTTGAGAACCAGTCGTGCTTTAATTGATGTATACGAAGGAGAGCTTGTTTTGAGGGACGGAAATGAACAAATAACTTTTCATGTCAATGGCACGTCAAAACATCCTCAAAAACATATAAACGAGTCAATTAAAATGGTTAATAACTCATGCAAGGATAGTTTTAAGTTTATCGACGAACCTACTCTAGTTTGCTTACCTCCACCGAAAGATGTTAACGATGAAAAAGAAAAGCAGGAAGTGAAGAATCTCGCAGAGCCGACGGCTAAACGCCAAACTCGTATCATACCTTGTTTGAAGAATTTTAAAGTTATTTGCAAAGAGAGCATTTTTCATTCAAACAAAGCACCTCAAGTTTCTTCAGTTTTTGCAATCACATCTACCTTACCGACTATTAAGCCCAAGGATTCTCTCATAATGGGGGACAAGCACCTTAGTACTTTTAGTGCTGAGGAAATTATCCCAATCCCAAGAGAATCGGAGGATACATCAAGGTGTGATAGTAAGAACGTTTTACCTTAGTGTGACGATTTCTCTTCCTTCAACGTTCCACGTGATGATTCCGTTACTTTCTCTAACTCTCTTTTCGAATTTAATGACAATTTTAACTCAAGTGACATAAACCCTCTTTTTGATGAAGTATTAGAGGACATCGAGTGCAAGGATTCTTATGATTCCAACCTTGATGAGTCGACTTTCCTAGTCACACCTCTTTCTGATTCTAATAAGGATGAGTGTCTTACTGCAGGAGACGATATTGAGTTCCTACTTTACCATGATCTGTCGACTCCTTTGAAAAGCGTTGCTTCTATTCTCGAGGGATTCATCGATGATCTACCTTTCGAAGAGAATGACGATTTATTTGATTTGGAATGTAAAACGAATGATTGGAAAAGAATTTTGTACGATGCTCCAATTGATGAGGCTGAATGTTTTGACCCAGGAGGCGACAATGATGAGATCGATGCTTTTCTAGCTATCGAAGTTCCTACATATATTGAAGGCTATTTTGACTCGGAAGGAGACGTAATCTATCTTGAAAGTTTGCTTAGTGATGATACCACACATAATCTCTCTCCCGAAGTATTTTTCGATCATGAACCACAACATAATACTTTTTCTCCCAAGAGTGATCCTCTTCACCATGAGTTCACCGGTGAGCTTATCACGATTCTTCCAAGAATTGTTAGAGAGAACGAGGATTATATCAATCGAATGTCTTTGCTATGCGGGTTTATGGATATTTCTCATTTTTTGGGGATAGCCTTTGATTCCGTATGCCTCTCCAATTTAGAAAAAGATGCTAAAAAGGTGTGAAGACACGAATTTAGTTCTAAATTGGGAGAAGTGCCACTTTATGTGTAGAGAAGGAATTGTGTTAGGGCATAAAATTTTGAAGTCAGGAATTGAGGTCGATCATGCTAAAGTCGATGTTATCGCCCGACTATCGTAAAAGGTGTTAGGAGTTTTCTAGGTCATGCGGGTTTTTACCGACGTTTTATCCAAGACTTTTCCAAAATGGCTAGACCTATGACTCATCTTCTTGAGAAGGAAACACCATTTATGTTTTCTAAGGATTGTATTGATGCTTTCGAGACTCTTAAAAACAAGCTTACCGAAGCTCCAATCTTAGTTGTCCCAGATTGGAACCTACCTTTCGAACATATGTGTGATGCAAGCGACTTCGCAATTGGTGCGGTTTTTGGACAACGAAAGACAAAGCATTTTCAGCCTATACATTATGCTAGTAAGACAATGAGCGAAGCTCAAATTCATTTAACACGATGCGGAGAAGAGAATAGCTTTGCCGGTAGTTATGCTTTTGAAAAGTTCGGCATAATCTTGTCTTATCTAAAAGCAAAATGTAAATACGGATCACTCGCCATTAAAGTCCTTATGAAATAAACAATACGCCAAGCGAGGTAGCTCCGGTTGGTTCCTTCTCATACAAGAATTTTGATATCACCATGTGATAAAAAAGAGAAGTGAGAACCCGCGGCCGATCATTTATCTAGACTTGAGAATCCTCATAAGGATGTGTTAGAAAACAAAGACATAAATGAAAGTTTTATCCTTAGAGACACTTTGTATTTATATCCTAGTAAAAGTACTCCATGGTTTGCGGACTATGCAAATTTCCATGCGGGGAATTTTATCATCAAAGGAATGACGACTCAACAAAAGAAGAAGTTTTTCAAGGACGGTTTCTGTTGGGTGGGTGAAATATCTTTTTCGATAGTGCGACAAATCATTTCGAATGTGGGTTGCATAGGGCAAGAAGCTAATGATATCCTCAAAGCTTATCAGAAGCCCATCGGGGCCATCCAGTGCCAATCTCAGTCGCTCGAAAAGTATTTGATGCTGTCTTTTTTGGCCTCGACCAATATTTTCGAGATGCCCATACTATGATCAAATCTTGTGATACGTGTCAAAGACAAGGCAAAATTTCACAAAGAGATGAAATGCCTCAAAACGCTATTCAAGTTTATGAAATCTTTGATGTATGGGGTATCGATTTTATGGGACCATTTCCGTCTTCACGAGGAAATAAATACATCCTCGTAGCCGTTGATTATCTTTCGAAGTGGGTGGAAGCGAAGGCGCTCCCCACAAATGATGCTCGAGTAGTGGTTAAGTTTTTGAAATCTCTTTTCGCCCGATTCGGAACACCTAGAGCTATTATAAGCGATCGTGGGACCCATTTTTGTAATGATCAATTTGCTAAAGTAATGTCTAAGTATGGGGTCACTCATCGTCTTGCTACCGCTTATCACCCTCAAATGAGCGGTCAAGTGGAGGTGTCCAATCGCGGTTTGAAACGTATTCTAGAAAGGACGGTTGGAGAAAACCGTGCCTCATGGTCCGACAAACTAGATGACGCTTTATGGGCATTTCGTACCGCTTTTAAGACACCGATTGGTTGTACGCCTTACAAGTTAGTGTACGGAAAGTCTTGCCATTTACCTTACCGAGTAAGAGGCATAAAGATTATTGTGCCATTGAAACAGCTAATTTCGATCTTCAAACTGCGGAGCGATCACCGAAAGCTTCACTTAAGGAACTTAATGAGCTTACGTGAACAAGCTTACGAGATTTCCTATGATATATAAGAGAGACGAAGAAGCTTTCAGACTCAAAGATCAAAACCAGCCATTTTCAATATTGGTGAGTCGAGTTTAACTCTTAACTCACTCTAAAGATATTCTCGGGAAAGCTTAAAACTCGTTGGTCGGGACCTTTCACCATCACCAAAGTTTTTCCATACGGACCATCGAGTTATCTCAACCCGATGGTCCAAACTTTAAGGTGAATGGTCATCGTGTGAAGCATTACTTCGTATGGACTTACCACTCAAGTAGTCCAGGATCTCCAAACTTTCTCCAAAGGATGAAGAATTTGGGATCGTTCAACTATGTGACTCGGTTTAACCAAAAACAAAAGCGCTTCGTGGGAGCACCCCATGCTTACCTAATATCCTTCTTTCTTATTTCTAAATGTATGTGAGGAGGGCCTTGTACACTTCCGTTCTTGTTGTTTTTGTACTTTGTGTATTGTTTTTAGATTGACCCATACAATTTATAAAACTCTTGTTTCGTGTTTTATCCCGGTCTACTCGAGCTCTTAGCCTTTGCATACCATGTAGTTTGGGGAAATCCTAAAATCCAAGATTATTATTACTAACATTTATCTTTTAGCTTACTTGATTAAATGGCTTAAGATTTTGTGGTACTTTTCACCTTCATGCACGGATTATGCATTCAGACCTTTTAGGGAGTTCTAGAATGGAGGTTATAAGCTTAGAACTAGGAAACAATGAGAGGACAAAGTTAAGATAGTTTTAGTATGGGTTAGATAATCTTCGATATGAGCTACTACCTTGCCTGATGTTCAACGTACCCGTTATCCCCAACAAAAATTTTAAATTGTAAGTCTAAATATTCTAGTTTATTGTTCTTATATATATAAATATATAAATATATATATATATAAAATATATAATTAAAAAAATATAGTTGACAACAATGTAGGTTTTTCGTTGTGAGAACGAAAAGTAAATTTTGAACCCTACACGGATTATATTATCTTAGCTTGCTCCTTAAAACATAGAATAGATTGATTTTTTGCTAATCTTTTTATATAAGGAGCATAAAAAGCAAGTCTAGCATGAAAAACGTCAAGACTATTGCAACTTCCCATAGATTGATTTTTAAATATGCGAAGATCGATTTATTAGAGATAGATTTGTTGCCATCCATGGTGACATGTTCAAGTGCCTGATTCTTAATTTCATTAGGCTTAGTATATTTCACGAGTTTCTTTATAGAAATTTTAAATGTGAAGAACACGAATATGATAGAATAGAGTATAAAGTATTTAAGCTAAACATAGAATAGGTGGATTTCTAAGGCTCATAAGTGTTTAATTGTGCCTTTTGCTCCCATCATCTTAAAAACGTTATATATAAATTTTGAATAAAATAGATTTACTTTAGGTTTTTTGCGATTCATAGTTTTAAAATCACTTGTAGAGATTCCTTCTGTGAAAGTAAGGTACACATCAAGGTTTTGACAGGTTGTGGGGAACCTGACCATGGTTCGGCTCGCATACCCGATGTGGCAGTTGTTAAAAAACTACTAGAATACAAGACTTTGAAACTGGCTATAATAATAATAATTTATGTAATAAACCGAAAGCCGAAATATAGACTTCTAGAACACTCGTCCCGGCTCGTAACCGATGTGAACTGTATTATTAAGGGTGGGACTAATAATAATAATAATAACTGTGGTCTGCTAAAAGTTTACTACTCTTGCCGGCTCACAATTAACCGGATGTGTTAGTCTTCTAAAATAAGGCACATAGTAATAATAATCCGAGACTGATAAAAGTTTGCTGCATCTTGCCGGCTCACAACCGATGTTGCAGCCTTCTAAAAGGTCAAGGAAATTACCGAGGTCGAAATATGTTTGATGCATCTTGCCGGCTCACAACCGATGTTGCAGCCTTCTAAAGGACCGAGGTTTAATAATGTTGCAATAATAAGAAGAATAAAGCCAAATTTCAACTCCGGAGTTATCTAAATAAAGCCTCCGTCTCTGGACTAGTAGTTGAGTTATTTCGGATGAAATAAAAAGGATAACCCCTAAATCATGCGAAATTAGAACCTTAATGTGGACCTTATTCTCACCATATCGTCTCTTTAGGAAAGGATTTCAAGCTATTAATGGTCTAAACCAGGTTTACTTTATTAATAAAGAAATAATTTATTTGTCACCAATAATAATAATAAAATCCTTAGAGGAAATTAGGAATAAGGGAGGAAAAATAAGTACACAATTAGTTTTTATGAGTAGTGTTAGCATCATAACTTGTATTTTACAATGATCTTGTTTTTAAGCTTGGCTTAAAGAGGTGAAAGTCGAGGACGATGAATTTATCCATTTGAACACTTTTTGTGCTTTTTGTTCCGTGATCCTAAAAGTTATCAATGAATAATGAACGCAATACATTATGTCACATATGAATAAGTTGTAAGTTGTAAATTAGGAAAATAAATAAATAAATAAAATAAAAAAATAATAAAAGAAAAGTTTTGAAAAATAGGGAAATGGGGTGTTTTAAAACTTGTGACTTATTAACTCTTCCCACAAAAGACTTTGCTACTTTTCAAAGGATTAGTTTGGGGAGGTTTTGAGGTATGTGATTTTAAAAGCAAAATAACATTGCGTGAGTGGACACGACAAACACATTAAGTGAGAATTTTTTTGATAAGTGAGAAATCACATATTCCTTTTTATAAAATACCAAAAATACCCTTTAAAATGATTAAAATTGTGCAAATTAATGCTTGATATAAGATGCTTTGTTTTGTCATTTGTGATGTTGTAGGTACGGATTAATGCAAAAAAAAGCATAAGGAAAAACGGTCCAAGAACCGACAAACGAACGGACACGGGAACGGATAGAGTGCACAAGAGCCGGGAGTTTCTAGCAGTTGGTCAAAACGAGTCAACCTTGGTCAACAAAGTCAACTTTGGTCAACCTACAAAAAGACAAAACCTTCAAATTGCCTAAACAACCCTCACGTTAAACAAAATTCATAAATGGTCCTGAAATAACTAACATCGTTAGTCCTTTTAATATAAAAGGCTAACGATCGTTATCCTTTTAATTATAACCCAAAACCATATTCACCCGGCCCATTCTCTTTTAATATGAATCCAAAGCCCAAGTCAATGCCCCAATTTCCCGAGTCAAACCTCAAACGAATAAGAAATTGGGGGGCGGGAACAATAGTTTTACTGTTCACCGTCTCCCCCATTTTACCCTCTCAAAATTAACCCCAATTTAAACATAATCAACTCGTCCTTCTATGTGGCCTTGAAGATTCCAAGTACCAAGCTCTACGCTGACATGAAAAGACGTCATAAAAGCTTTTGATTGGTCAAGATAACTCAAGGGAATGCCACGTATGTATCCAAACAATCACACAAAGATGGGAATTTTGCACTAAAATCAAGCCAAAAGAAGCACAAAGCCTCTGACATAAGGATTGCCACGTTGGCAATCTGTGTGCTTAAATTTTAATCCAAGGGCTAAGAAGGGGCATCCGATGATTGGCAATAAATGAAGGGTGATGATCAAAGCTAAGAGGAGCGTGTGAAGAAGGCCTGGAACCTTCCTCTCAAGCTATAAATAAAGAGCCTCTCTCACTCACATCGATATCTAGAGTATCTTAGTGTAGTATTAGCTTATTAGAGTAATTTTAGCTTAAAGGTTGTATTTAGCTTATTGTCTTTAAAATCAATGTAATTTTCCGTTATTAAGTTTGTACTCAACTGTTTGAATTAATAAAAGTTTGTTTTCTTAACGTTCAATTATCAAATTATGTTCTCACTTTATTGCATTATGATCTAATAAGCTCTTAATTGAACAAATAGTTATTTTTTAATAATTTGTCTAATCCTCTACAAAGCAATCTACATACTCAATAACTCTAAAGCTTAAATTAGCATAGTAATACTCAAATCCACTCCAATCTTACCAAAGCTTATTAATGGAAGGGAAGCAGTAAATGAAGGACCTATCCAGGACCCCACCAGCTTATCCTAAGATAAGCTAGAGCTTGTTTGATAGCTCAAAGAGGCATTTATAACCTTGTTTTGTGCAAAGGCATTGTAAAAGATGCAATCTTTACAGTTTTGTAGCTTAAAATTACATTTTAGCTATATTTACTGTTTAATAATAGCTTATTTCTGTTTAGATTAGCTTATTTGATGATTAATATAGTTGTTATATGATCTATATGATTTGCCTTTGTTAGTTTAATGATCATTTTAAAAAAAAAGTTTTTGCACTTATATGTCCTTATAACAAATTAAAAAACCGAAAAAATTTGAGCATAGCGTTAGTTGCTTACTGTCTCTGCTTATTTGCTCTATTGATAATTGTTCATAAATGGTCTGTTTAAGTTAAATACTATCTGGTATCTATTTTGAGCTAAAATTCTATGTTTCATAAGCAAAATATGGTTTTGAATATATAGAAGGTGAGTTTAGGCATTATACAAACACTAACTTAGTTAGTGCTGTCAAAGGCTATAAGTCCTCTATTTGAACTAAAAACTATTATAGAGGTTTATAAGGTAAATTTGGAAGTTTTGAATATAAGTTTATCAGTAAGATATTTGTTTAGCTCTAGTGGTTAAGTCTGTTAGCTTCAGATCAAGTACATAATCATTTTAGCTAAAAGGTTTCTAGTTTTTTTATTGCATGATTTTTCTCTAATTAGTGTTTTTAAAGAAAAAGTCCAAGCCTTAAAGTCTGCAACTTGTTGAATTTCGATTTTGGTTCAAATTTTTTTGTGCAAACTACATCATATAAGGAAAATTAGACAAACATCAATTTTCAATCTCAAATTTCATAGGTAGAAATTGGTTATAGGATTTGATTTTAGACACAAGTAGAACTTAGTAGGTCATATTCAATATGTTTGAGCTTATTTTGATTTAAAAAGTTCATTTTTAGTAATATGATTTTTAAAGCTTAAAAATAGTAATTTGTCTTTGAAAATCAAAAATATTCATCAGCTCCTACTGAGGTAATAGAGACAGTTTTCAAATTTAGAATTTTTTTGTTCATTTAAATTTCAAAATGTTTTTTCATTATTGTTTTAAGTATATTTTAGTGATCTTTTGAAGGTTAAAAGCCAAAAGTCTCCATAAGGAATCCTTAACTTATTGAATTATAAAGCTCAAAAGTACCCTAAGGACTGTTTGTTAACAGTTGTATCAAAGTGCTTAATTTGTGAATTTTAGCTTATTGCCGTAGGACATTTTTTATATATTTGTTAGAGTTTTCTTCTTAAACTTTCGGCCTACCTTAGGGTCATAATTAATAGTTCATTATTAGGCTTATATAGGTTAGGTTCTGCTTTTTTAAGCTTTCATATAAAACTAAAATTGTTCAAAAAAATAGGCCTAAGTAGCTATTGTGGGTGCCATTGTGCTTTTCTTTAGCTTAATATGAATTTCAAATGCTGTAAGGTTTAGTTGCTTAGATTAGCTTACAAGCAGACTTTAAGGTGGTATAATCATAATATTTCCCATAAAGGTTTAATTTTCATGCTAAAAAATAAGCTCAAAAATAGCTAGATAGTCTGTTTGGTTTCCTACCTGCTTATAAGTGCTTAATTTGATTTTCAGCTTATTGCTTAATCTTTTTGCTTATTAAGTTGCTTAGTATTTTAGATTCGTTAATAGGTGCTTATAGCTTATTAAGTCCTTAGCTTATTTAAGCTTGTTAGTAGTTTAAGCTTTGAAAAAGAAAAAAGTTTAAAAAGTGTTTTAAATGTTTTTGTCATAGTTTAAGCTTAATTTCTAGCTTATTTAGTGATTTTCAGATAAAGTAGCTTTTGTAAAACTTACTTAATTTGAGCTATTTTACAACTTTGTTTAAAAAGATTTTGAAAAAAAGGGAAACCAAGGAAGTCAGGGGTGAGCAAGGCTCGAACCCCTGACCACAACCTAGTTTCAACCTTTATAACACACAACACAACACACCACTAACCACTGCGCCCTTGGGACTTTTACATCTCAAGGTGCATTGTTTATTCTTTTACCACCTTTTTGAGTTTTGTTATAAAAAGCACTTCGAGTGCTAATTTGCTTTTTCCTGGCTTATTGAGTTTAGTATTTTAGGATTTTATATTTTCCTGCATTCTGTTAATCATAAGCTACTTTTAGTAATTTTTCTAGATTTTTAAAGTTACGTTTTATATTTTTAATCATTTTTCTTTATTAAAAACTTTAAAAAATCATAAAAAATAGAAAAATAATCAAAAAAATAATTTTCTTTTTTATAAAATTTTCTTTTATCATATTCTAGGCTTAGGTTTGAAATTTACTTTCGTAGGGTTAATATTTTGAAAGTTCACTTTATAAAGAACGAGATTTGATCCCCGTGCTCGTTTTCTTCGTTTTTAAGCTTTAATCACTCTCGTTTTAGAATTTCCTTAGCCTTTTCTTTTCAAATAAATCAAATAGGATTAAAAAAAGTTTAGAAAAGCATTTAGGGTTTAATTTTAGTTCAATTGCTTATTTGTCGCATTTTCTTAATCCCGTTAACGTTTTTTTTCATAGTTAGTTTTAATTGTACCTTTATTTGCTCACTATTAGGATTTTAGAAAACAATCATATTCGAACCAATTCAAATCATTGTCCAAATAACAAACGGGGTCTCAATTTCATAAGTCTTTGGGAAAACGACTCGGTAATCACTTACCGGCTTCTTACGTATTATATTTTCGTGTGATTTTTCTTACTACCTTTGTCCTCAAGGGTAGTTTAGGAATTTCATCATCGTTATATTATTATACGTATTAAAAACTGATCACATGAGTCTTTCATGACGTCAATAAATCACTTTTATTTCTAGAATGTACCCGTTTGTTTTTAAATCGTAACTTAAGTTAAAGTCGTGTAACTAAAAATTATCATTCAATGTAAACGGCATCAAACAATTAAATGTTTACATCATGCAAGTGTTAAGTAATTATTTAAGGATAATTATTAACTTTGGTCATTTTATTTTTATTAGTTACGTAAAGTGTTTATGTTTTGCGATAAATACGTTAGTGCCAATTCCGTAACCACCAATACTTTTCTACTCTTCAACAAATACCCAATTGTACTCAATACCAAAATTACAAAATATCATCACCTATATCTCTCTATGGCTGGATCTAGTGAATAAATAAGTGAAGAGAACACATTTTTCTATCAACTTGATATTGTACAAACCTTTCTCATTTAAGCCTTAAGACTTTTACTAGACAAAGACCATAAGACTTCCTCATTTCACTCCTAATGTTTCTCATTGACCAAAGACCTCCTTAAGACCCTCCATATGTCCATTTGACTAGTCTTAAGGATATATAAGGTAGCAACTAGAAAGTATACACATACAATCTCATTTTACTTAGTGAAAAACACAAAACTTCTCCATTTTTGCTCCTTTAGGCCACGACTCAAACCTAAAAACCCTAAGAAATTCATACCAAATTTATTTACTATATTTCCAAGTGTTCCTACATCATATCTAAGATAAACTAAGGTGGTTAGAAGGTTTGGTTTAAGGTTTACAAGTGTTAAAGCAAGAAGGTTTAAGATTAGGGTTTTGGTGAAATTAAGGTTTTCAAGGTGTTAAAAGCTAGGGTTTATTTGCTAAACAAAGGTTTAGATCTTGTTGTTCATCACCATACATCATATTAAGGTTATCTAAAAACCTTAATCTCTTTGCATTTGTGATTTTATGTGTATATAATGGTTATATAGTTAATCACCATCTAGGAAAAGTATTATACATGTGTGGTTTATATATGAAAAGTATATATAAACAAGTTACCTTTCAAGTACATTTATATAAAGTTATGAACAAATAAGTATTTAGACATATGGATCTTGTGATTCATGGACAATCTTTAGATAAATGAAGGACTAAGGACCCTA
>BQNB010176468.1:0-13059 GCA_026074375.1 Tanacetum coccineum
CGGATTATACACAAATGATAATTGGAAAGGAATGCAAAAGCTGCTAAGGATGGAAATTTGAGTTATTGCTGGTAACTTCAAGTTTTTGCTGTTAAGTATAATTAGTGCTGCTAGTTATACTTAATACTGCTAAGTTAATACTGTTAGTTATACTTAATACTGTTAAGTATAATTAATACTGTGAGAATTGAGAGAATAAGTGAGAATAAAAACAGAAAGAGAGATGTGTGAAAATAAAAACAGACAGAGTGAATTGTGAGCTAAAAGAATTGAGAGAAATAGTGAGCTGAAAAATAGAAAGAGAGATGTGTGAAACAAAAACAAACAGAGAGAATTATGAGCTAAAAGAATTGAGAGAAATCAAAAACAGACAGAGAGAATTGTGAGCTAAAAGAATTGAGAGAAATCAAAAACAGACAGAGAGAATTTGTAAGTTAAAATATTAATTTGATGATGGAAATGCTGATTAGAAAGGAATTAGAGTTAATGCTGGTAATTCAAAGTTAATGCTGCTAGGCATAACTTACTATTGCTGGTTGTAAGTTAATGTTGCTAGGCTTAATCTACTGCTGAGTTACTACTGCTGGGTTACTTACAACTGTTGTTGAAAGTTAATGCTGTTAGGCATAAACTTATAACTGCTGTTGAAAGATAATGTTGTTAGGCATAAACTTACAACTACTGGTGAACGTTAATGCTGTTGAGGGTATTTTTATAAATGCTTCGATTAAGGGTTTCAATCACTCGCTCAATCAATTTTAATCTTTCATATACTTTCTAATCATAAACCCTAACTCAATTTCATCATTCTTAATCAAAACCCAACACAATGTCGGATCAAAAGTTTGTTGATACTCATAATTTAGTTGCGTTTTTAGAGAAACCCACTGAAAGTGAAGCATTTGAGGAGATAGTTGATTTTCTGAATGCAAACCCTATCGAATATGCTTTAACCGTCAATCCTACAATTAATTGTTCATGTATTAAACTGTTCAGGGATACTATCAAAGCAAAAATAGTTAATGGAGAAGTACAATTGCAAGCCCTTGTGGATAAGAATAAGGTGATTATAACTAAATCCACAATAAGGAGGTATCTTCAACTGGAAGATGCTAATGGTGTTGATTGTCTGCCAAATGCTGTAATTTTTGAATAGCTTACACTCATGGGGTATGAAAAACTTTCTCAAAATCTTACATTTTACAAGGCATTCTTTTCTCCTCAATGGAAGTTTTTAATTCATATAATTTTGCAATGCCTAAGTGCTAAGACTACTGCATGGAACAAATTTAGTAGCACTATAGCCTCTGTAATATTTTGCTTGGCCACAAACCAAAAATTTAACTTTTCTAAGTATATCCGTGATAATATGGTGAAGAATGTGGATCGTATGGTAAAATTCTGGATGTATCCAAGATTCGTACAAGTAATTGTGAATAAACTAGTTGGGGATTTGTCACATCATAAAAGGATTTATGTTACCCCCTCTCATACTAAAAAGATATTTAGGAACATGAAGAGGGAAGGTAAAAAAAATTCTGGAAGAGTTACCCCTTTATTTCAAACTATGATGGTTCAAGCTCATGAAGAAATAGGTGAAGGTTCAGAAATACCAACTGATCCCCATCACACACCCATCATTCAACCATCAACATCACAACCTCAAAAGAAACAAATTTAGGAGAAAACATAAAAAAGACACTGAGATTCCTCACTCCAGTGGTCCTACAGAGCATATAGCAGATGAGGTTGCCAATGAGGAAAATGTACCTACACAGTCCAATAACCCACCTCTCTCAAGAGTTAACACACTTAGAAGTGGGGAGGACAGACTGTCACTTAAGGAATTGATGGACCTTTATATAAAACTGTCTGGTAGAGTTCTTGACTTAGAAACAACAAAGACTGCTCAAGCAAAGGAGATTGCTAGTTTGAAGAAGAGAGTCAAGAAGCTGGAAAGGAAAAGGAAGTCAAAAACTCTAGGGATGAAAAGATTATTCAAGATTCATAGATCTGCACAAGTTATTTTGTCTAAAGATGAAGGATTGGGTGATCAGGAGGATGCATCCAAACAGGGGAGAAAAATAGCTGATATTGATGTTGATGCATAGGTTACATTGATTGATGAGACTCAGGGGAGGAATAATGATAACCTAATGTTTGATACAGGTGTTTTAGATGAGCAAGAAGTTGAGGTTAAAAAGGTAGTTAGTATTGCTGAAGTTACTACTGAAAGTGCTACAACAACAACTGTTGATGAATTGACCCTGGCTCGGACTTTAATAGAGATCAAAGCTGCAAAACACAAAGTTAGAGGGGTTGTGATTCAAGAGCCAAGAGAATTTGCAACAACAACTACAACAACAACACTAGCTGTATCAAAACCTTCACAAGACAAAGGTAAGGCAAAAATGATTGAGTCTGAAGAACCTTTGAAGATGAAGCCAAAAGA
This sequence comes from Tanacetum coccineum, assembly GCA_026074375.1. NCBI lineage: Eukaryota > Viridiplantae > Streptophyta > Magnoliopsida > Asterales > Asteraceae > Tanacetum > Tanacetum coccineum. Next base: position 2,453 of record BQNB010176468.1, read on the forward strand.
TCAAGTCCTCTTTGATAAACAAGAAGCTATAAGGCTACAAGCTCAATTTGACAAGGAAGAGAGGATTGCAAGAGAAAAGGAAGAAGCTAATGCTTTCTTAATTACACAATGAAATGATATTCAGGATAAGGTGGAAACTGGCTATGAATTAGCTCAAAGGCTGCAAGCAGAGGAACAAGAAGAGTTGACAATTGAAGAAAAGTCTAAGTTGTTTCAACAACTCTTGGAAAAAAGGAGGTAGCACTTTGCAGCTAAAAGAGCAGAAGAAAGGAGAAGTAAACCACCTACATAAGCTCAACAAAGAAGTATCATGACTACTTACCTGAAAAACATGGCAGGATGGAAGCCCAAAAATTTGAAAAACAAGTCCTTTGCCAGTGTTCAAGAATTATTTGAGAATGCTATAAAAAGGGTAAATACATTTGTAGACATCGATACAGAATTGGTAAAAGGCAGTGAGATAAGAAAAGAAGAAAGCAGTTCTAAAAGAGCAGGTGATGAGCTAGAACAAGAGCCTACAAAGAAGAAAAAGGTGGATGATGATAAAGAGAGATAAGATCTTCAACAATGCTTTGAGTTGGTTACAGAAGAAGATGTTGCAATTGATGTTATACCCCTAGCTACCAAGCCTGTACCCATTGTAAATTTCCAAATTCATAGAAAAGGAAGGAATGGTTATTATGAAATAATGAGAGCTGATAGATGTGCCAAGACATACTTATTGTTTAGTCAACTGCTCAAAGAGTTTGACAGAGAAGACTTGGAAAATTTATAGAAGTTGGTTAAAGCAAAGCATGGGAATACAAGGCCAGAAGAAGGCTATGAAAGAGTGCTATAAGGAGATTTAAAGACTATGTTTGAACATCATATAGAAGATGAAGTATGGAGGAGTTTACAAGGAAAGAATTATAGCTTTGGAGGATATGATTCATGTAGAGTACACTTTGTAAGGTTTGAAGATATGCTAGTAGAGAAGAGATATCCAATTACACCAGCAACAATCACTAATATGCTGAATAAGAAGCTGAAATCTGACTATTAGATAGAAATGTGTTATCTGCTTCTTAAGCTTATGACAAAACAACTCAAGAAATAGTGAAGTGTTTGAAAGCAACCTCCTGGTGATGGTGAAGACTTTTAATGAAGAAACTTGATGATTTTGAAGATAAATATCAAGTTTAGGGGAGGATTGTTGGGATTAAAAGCTTCATAAGGCTGTTTGGAATTACTGCTACTCTTATCAAAGTTAGTGTTGCTCAAGAAGAAAGTTAATGCTACTGGTGTATAAGTTACTGCTGCTAGTGTTCAGAGTTAATGCTACTTGTATAAAGTTACAACTGCTGACAGAGTTACAACTGCTAATGGATAAAGATTGATTGAAGATAAAGATTGCTTATGTGATAAGTATGAGATATTTTTGTAAAAGATATGTATAAGTTATTTGTTTAGAAGATCATGATAACTTAGGAAAATATTGTAAGCCAGTTAGGACTCCTTGGTGTATAAAAGGAGGTCCTATGACATAGAGCAAGTATCTAGAAATCATTTGTTTTGATATCGATATAGCTTCGAGGTTTTGTAACCCTAACACTATTAAGAGTGTTCGTATTATATTGAGGCTGAAAGTTTGGTAAACTGTTTGTTATTAATCTTATTTATTACTGTTTCATTAAAATTCTTCTTAGTATCATTGACTAGATTCCGTATAGTCTTTGATATTCACAATCAAAGTTTTCTATCATAGTTGTTTTGAATTTATTCAATACAACTTAGGCTTATACAAGCTAAGCAAGATCTATTCTATTGGGATCAACACTAAGCTAAATACCAGATTCTTCACACGGTAGAATCACACGAACACTTATTTTCCCTTTACATAATATCAAGGTATATCTTATGTTCCAACAAGTAGGAACATGATACCTTTGTACTACTTGCCCTCTATTAGGTGCCAAGTATTACACCATGATCCACAACTATTTTACGCAACATTTTTCCTAAATAATCCTATCAGTATATGATATACATTTTTATTGAATATGATAAATGATGCTTTAAGATAAGCAGGTAGATCTTTGTGACTTGAGAGACTCTTCCATAACATGAACTTGGAGAGTTGATCTCGTGAGCAATCCCAATAGAACTTCTCCTATTAAGAAATCTATCAAAACACTAAAACAAAAAAAGCATGATTATAGATCAGATTATAGGTCAGTTGGTAACTGAACAAAGAAGAAAAAAACTATCAAAATTTGTTGTTAAACAAGTGAAAATGAGTTGGTATTTATAGATTGAGTTTTACTGTTCACTGGTTCTGCCAGTTCTGTTTGAGTAACAGAACCAGCTTGTTAACGAACAGAACCAGCCTACAGTAATTAAATCCGAATTTTGATCCAGATCTTAAAATCATTCCTGATCTTCTGAATCATGTTTAGATTTGGTGGAGAAAGATATTAACTAATCTGTAACTTAATGTTTGAAGATTTTAATGTCACATACATTTTTATTTAAACTGGTTTTGTCAATCTTAAGAAAATATAATATGAAGGATGTTTTGATGAATAGACGATTTAGATAAGCTATATGAATAGGACTAATGTAATTTCAATTCTACCTTTTTGATGAGTATAGATGTTTTTGTCATTAACAAAACAAAGATAAATCGTAAAATATTAATAATCATTTTCATGGTTTATTTGTATTAACAATCTCCCCCTTTTTGTTGATGACAAAACATAAACTTACTTGAAGTAAAAAATAAATTTATAAGTTCCTAAATTGGAGCTTTTACTTCCTTCTCCCCCTTTTTGTCGAAACAAAATAAGTGTCGAAGAAAAACTAACTTGTTAATGCAAATGAAAAGAAATGCTATATGTAATAGAAATGCATGAGTGTAATGAACCGAGAACCTCAAACTATGTTCATCCGTATGAGTACCCTTTAGTCAACATAGGATAGCCATGTCTTAAAAATTAAAAGAGACCTAACAAGCAAAGGTGTTAGAATTGATGCATTAATATGTAAATAATCTAAATGAAGATGGTCCGAATAATCATGGAAATACGATTACACATAAAGAGTCAATTAAGTATCTCACCCTTGACCTGTGCAACCCTCATAAATGGGATCTCAATTGTTACAAAATCATGTAGATATTAAGAAGGATAATATCACCCTCTAAATATAATTGAAACCTGAAAAATCATGGATAATTCTATAAATATAAGCGAATTTTAGTGAAAATAAAATGACATATAAGATGCAAATGAAAAGAAAATGCTATATGTAATAGAGATCATTAAGTGTAATGAACCGAAAACCCCAAACGAGTTCATCTTATATACACCTATCAACATGGGATCTCCTAAAAAAAATCAAATGCATGAGTGTAATAAAACGAGAACCTAAACGAGTGCTTCCATATGAAGACACTTTCTAGAGACCTACATGAAAAGGTGTTAGTAGTGAAGCATGTATAATATTAGAATGCTATATGAAGGATGGTCCAATAATCATCGGAATGAAGATTGACTAATGGAGAGACTATTCAAAGCTCCCCCTTGATGGGTGCGCCTCTTAAATGGGATCGTCAAGTGTTTGAAATGATGTTAGATTATAGAATATGCTCCCCCTAAGTAGATGAAACTTGTAAAAACAATTTAGTAAAATAAAAGGACTTGGATGGATTCTGGGAGGCCGGTTCCGGCGGTTCTATTCATAGAACATAATCGACTTTATAGCCGAATCGAACTGACAGACCTGCACATACAAAGTTAGCACAGACAAAGCTTTGGCGGGAAGCACTTAAGTTTAAATATAATTATCAATTGAGGATAAAGAGCAAGGTATTTTAACAAGCAAATAGAGCAAAGAATCAACATATGCCCAATTATTTACCAAATACTCCTAATAAAACATAGAAACAACATGCAATAATCATAATACCAAGATTAAACATAACTTAATAATAAAGATTTTGGATACAAATCATGAAGTAAAACAACTTGACATAAGTCAACTAAAACTAAAATCATGATTTAGTAATCTAATTTCCTAACATGTCTAAAACTTAAAGGCACTTGATCTCGTTCATCATTATCTTATGAAAGTTGGTTTGAGAGATGGTTCAAACGGTCGAGGATGTGGTTCAACATGAACCTCATTTCATATTGGAATTTGTTGACAATGGTTTTGGTTCTTTGGCAATAAGGGCATGTGTGAACTTAAGGTCTAGGAGGGTTCTCAATCCAAAGAGATTGATCAAGAGGGGTGAAAATGCTTGATGGAGGAAGTGATGATCTAAAGGGTGGTATTTGAGTTGAGGTAGAGGTGGGATAAAATGGTGGTGGCATTTGTAAGTTGGTGATGAAAGTAGGAGGGATGAGGCTTTCTTGCACATGTTACGCGTTTTGGATAGCTTCTTGGATGTTTCGTTCAAGAGTGTGAAGTTGGTTAAGTTTTGGTGTATTTCGTCTCTAGTCATGGATGGCTCTGGTTGAGCACTCAACCTACTTCTAGAGAGGTTGATAGGTGGGAAGGATGGTTCATGGTCTATTGGTGGTAGTTGAGGGAGTGTTTGGGATAAGCCTTGGGAGATGATTTGTGGCAATGGATTTGAACTTCTTAGTGGTATGTCATTCAAAGAAGATAGGTAGGGATGAGGTTCTAATGGTGAGGTTGGTGGAGTAGAGAAAGTTAAGGCTCTAGGTGCCAATGGTGAGGTGAGTGGTTCTTGAGTAAGGGTTGTTTGGATGGTGGTTGATGGTGGAAAGGTGAGAGCTAGGCTAGTGTCCAATGTGGTTGCAAAGGTTGTGTTGTTGTTGTTGAGAGGTTGAGAAGTATTGGTGAGGTGGTTTTAGATGGTTGAACTTTCATTGGACGAGATTTCAATGAAATCGGTTCTGGGCATTTTCTTTAGGGGATTTTGAGTTGAGGAGTTAGCACTTGAGGCCATAGAGTATGATGATCAAGATGAATGAAATGAGGAAGATGATTTACAGGTTTTAGAGGGTGAGGATGATGAACAAAGATCTCTAAATTTATACTAAAGAGGCATGCAATAACATTAAATGCTTATACCACTAAAATTACTCTAAACATAATCATTAGGAAGCATTTTAAGTCAAACAAGAAATGTTTAGCTGATGCATACTCTTAATACAACTACAACTAACATATTTATGAGTTTAGTTCAAAATTCTATAACCCAAATATGTAGAACCGGCATTCCCAATTCCTTTGGTCCCAATGGAACCGGCTTGCTGCAAATGGAACCGGCTGTGCCAGCCATGGTTCCAAAAATTCCAAAAGAAGAAAAATTTTACTAGGGCTCTAACGCATTTTCTAAATCTTATTTTCCTTAAAAGATACTTCTTCTAGACTATCCTAAGATGCTTATGGGGGAAATGAAATGTCATTGGACCAAGAAAACCAGAAAAGCCAAACGCTCCTTTAGAACAATTAAGAGAACAAAAACAAGAGATTAGACACATTGGTAAACCACTAAAGATCATAATACGATAATCAAATAGTCTAGGATACAAACTCCTAACTTAGAACACAGTTCATGATATTACAAGATTTAAATTGTCTTAGAAACAAACATAAACACTTAGCCCGAATAACACACCCCACTTCTTCTTGCATAGATAATTGAATAGGCATTTGAACATCCCTTTAGTTTGCTTAAATTTTAGGGACTCTCCTCCTTCGATGGGTGGAAGTTGGTTCATCTAGGGAATAGGGTCAAGAGTGTAGTTATTCACAGGATCATTCTCCACATTTTGATGAGGAGTAGGGGAAGGTGAATTGGATGACTCGGTGTCGGGAGGAGTTGGAGTTGGGAGACGAGGCCTTTTACCCTTATCCTTAAAATGGTAAACTTTTTTTTCAGAGAGAGGGATCATCACATGATCCACGAGATAGAGTTCATTTGAGAATGTGTACGGATGATTGGTGAGAATGTGTACGGATGATTGTTACGAATGTGTTCAAAGATTCGAGTGAGAAGCATTCCGTAAGGAAGTGTCATGTCGGTGCTTTTACCCGGCTGGTCGCCCCCATCCGCGCCGCGCGCCGCCCCCCAACCGCCGGCCCGCTGACGGCCGTGCCCTCCCCCCCACCACTCCCTTGGGGATCCCAACGGGGCGTGGGCGACGCGGGGGTTGGGCCCCGGCCGGCCAACATACGGTTCTTAGCCCCCGCCCACGGCCCCGCCCCTGCGGCCCGTTCGCGGGGGACGCATGCATCAAGACACACGCGCGTCCCAGACATGTCACGGGTAGCCAACGCGGTTCCCCATCTGCCCCCCACGGTGGCCAAGCGTAGCACAGCGGTGTTGTCCTCTACAGCACGGGCGGGGTCGCTCGCCCGCCGGCCCCGTGCGTACGCTTCTCACCGGTGTGGGCTCAACCAGGGGGAGGCGAAACGACAGGATCAAGTTCTGTAGGTGCCAAGCTGTTCTGTTGGTCGGAAGGGGCGTCTTCATCTTCAAAAATGAATTATTGTTGTGTGGAGAAAGGATAAATAGAATAGAAAAAGGACAGATAAAAAGTATCTGAGAGATGAATTAGGGGGTGATGGTGCTGCGAATACAGGCGGGGGTGGATGTGGGTCCCACAACTTCGATTTGTAAAGTTCCCCTAATTATCAACAGAGTCCCCTACCCCGGTTGGTGCGGGCATCTCCTTTCCCCCCAGAGTAGAGCTTAGTCACTCTTCTGGCCTACTCCAATTGTAAAGAACATAAATCATTCATCTTAACGCTTACACATCTATCTCCAGTTAGACAACTAAATAGTCAGTCGCAAATCCAAAGGCCCGTGCCCAATCGAGTTAATATTTTATGATGGTGCTTCTATATATGCTAAAAAGTAGTGAAGTATTGAAAGGCTTCACTCATTAAGGAACAGTATAATCATGTGACATGAAGAAGCTAAGACATATTGGGAATTTGTTTCGTCTCCTATGGCATTGCATTCTATAACTTCATTCCAAAATCTAAAGTCTCTTTGAAGTTCATTTTTGCGGACTCTGAGGGGATCCTCAGTTATTCCATTAACAGTGATATTACTGATAATTTCACTTGGTGTAGGAATGAGGCTTTAATAGGGATATACTTCTTTAGGAAATCTATTCAAGGATTCGAGAGAGTATTCGTTAGAATATGCTCAATCTCCTTGCAACGGGTTTAAAGAATGTGAGTGAGATGTTCGAGAGGGATGATAAATTGTTTGTTTAAGCACGAAAAACAAAAGCGAATATTTCTTTCCTCGTCTCTTAAGATTTCGGTCGATGAGAAAAGTTCGAGCAAGAATCTAGGATGAATATCCTCGTCAACATCGCAGATATTGAAGACGGATGTCTGAGAATTTTGACTTAAGATGAAGACTGATGTCTGAGAATTTTGACTTAAAAGAACTGGCTTTGTCTGACAATAGAGCCAGAATTTTTTTTATTGATTTTGTCATGAGAGGAACAGAGGGAGGACGGAAAAAGATTTAGTAGATAGATTTCTAAGAACGAGAAGGAAATACGAAAACATACAAGTAAAATAAGCCAACACAAAGGGAAATTAAATATATTTTTGTTTAATATACATATGCAATTACAGAAATGGGAAATACATAGTTATATAGAAAGCTAAGATAAAGAAATGTCTTATGTGGGAACTGGATCATAGGATAAATGAGCATTTGGAGCTGAGATGATGATGTCGATGAAGCAGTGTTGGCTAGGATCTCAAGTGTGCTTCCATGAGGTGATCAGTGATTTTGTGTGAGAGGGAAATTTAGGGTGATTTGTTTTTTTGAAATGTATGATAGTAGGAAGGAGGAGAAAGAATTTTTATAATGGGAAGGATGTGCCGTTGGTTTATGGGAAAGGGTGAAGGAGGTTTTGAATTTCAAATGGTTTAGGCTTGATACACAAAATTTAAAGTTTAGACATCATGTCTCGGACGAGGTGTAGATTTGATTTGAGGAAAAAGTCACGGAAGTGTGCTAGTCTTTATAAATAATACAATAGAATTAATGAGACGTATAACATATAGCATTTATCCAAATATTTCATATGCATAATATACGCACTACAATTACCTAAAAGAAGATGGGTTAAGAGATTTGTGTACCTTTTGGTCATGGGATAGATGCAACATGGTCATGACCAAATAGTTTTATTCTTGGAAATTTTTTTTGAAAAGGTATTAAAAGAGAAAGTTTTTATGAATTGATATATTAAGACTAATTAAATATGTTCAAAGATTTTTACTATAACCCACATTAAATATTTTAAAAGTTCATCTATAAAAAATTTATGTTCAAGTAACGTTTTATCCGACCGGTTCTATTACATGAGCTTCGACGATTCTATTGGTGAGCCAACCGGTTGGATCTGGTTTAGTTGGGCCAGAAAGGATTTGTCCCTAGAAGTGGCAGTTATATTCCTTGATCATCTTCATCAAGGATTATTGTTTGGAAAAAACAATTAATATATTGATCTAATAAGATATGATGTTAGTTTTCAAAAATTTATTTGTATCGGTTTTAAAGTTTTTAAAGTACTAGGATAATTTAAAGAAGCTTTGATAACTCTGCTCTTGTATACCTAATTTGTGAATCCCCTAATTAAATTTTAAATTTGAACATAATGTTGTTAGTTTTAGATCAATTGTTGGAAGGATGTAAATCATTAAGTTAGTAAGACAAATAATAATAAAGGATATGAGACAATGATATTTATAGTGGTTCGGCTACAAGGTCTCCTATCTTGCCCTACTCTACTCCTCGAGTAACCTACTCGAGAGTTCGAATCCACTAGACACCAATGCTCCTTTTAACCAGCGGAGAAGCCTCGTAATGTCGCTTACACCTTTTAACGGTACCAAGCTAAATACCAGATTCTTCACACGGTTGAATCACATCAATACCTATTTTCCCTTTACATAATATCAAGGTATATCTTATGTTCCAACAAGTAGGAACATGATACCTTTGTACTACTTGCCCTCTATTAGGTACCAAGTATTACACCATGATCCATAACTATTTTACATAACATTTTTCCTAAATAATCCTATCACTATATGATATACATTTTGATTGAATATGATGAATGATGCTTTAAGATCAGTAGGTAGATCTTTGTGACTTGAGAGACTCTTCCATAACATGAGCTTGGAGAGTTAATCTCGTGAGCAAACCCAATAGAACTTCTCCTATTAAGAAATCTACCAAAACACTAAAACAAAAGAAAGCATGATTATAGATCAGTTGGTAACTGAACAAGGAAATCAAAATTTGTTGTTTAATAAGTAAAAATGGGCTGGTATTTATAGACTCTAGTTTTACTGTTCACCGGTTCTGTTTGAGTAACAGAACCGGCTTGTTAACGAACAGAACCGGCCTACAGTAATTAAATCCGAATTTTGATTTACAAGATCTTAAGAGATCATGTGTGATCTTATGAGATCATGTTCAGATTTGGTGAGAAAGATATGTTAACTAAGATGTAACTATGTTTGAAGATTTTAATGTAACTTATACATTTTTATTCTAAAATGTGTTTTGACTCTTAAGAGTTATGTGGAAAACTAGAAGGGGGGTTGAATAGTTTACCGCTTTTTAATTTAAGGTTTTAAAGTGTTTGTAAAAATTCTAAATTCGACTTGATGTGAATTCAACACTTGCACAATATGGAAACAAGTATATTATCTAAAACCATATAATAAGGATGTGATGAGAAAAATAATGTAAGACAAGAGATAAGAGTATGAACAATCAAACCACACATGCCTGAGGACTTTATAGTGGTTCTGGCAACGAAGCACCTCTCGCCCTACTCCACTCCTCGGAGCACCTAACTCGGAGTTTTCTTCACTATGTACAAGCCCCTTTATGGCGGTGAACTTACAACAGACTTTCGCTTATCTTGATTTCCGACACTAAGCTAGATGTCGAGTTCTAATCTTAGCTAAAATCTTCATTTGGTTGACTTTTGACTTTTGTCGGGGTTGACTTTCTGACTTTGGCTTTGACTTTTCCATTCCGTGCTTGGTTTTGTCGTGTTCTTAAATATCCGTTTCCTGCACAATACAAATGCAAAACATACAAATACGATGTATTTTTGGTACGTTTTTAGTCATTTAAGTCTGTTTTTAATGGAAAATGGTATGTGTAATTAAGCACATACCAATTTACAAATATGTGATATGGATGCAACAAGATTGCAATGTATACTTGGGTTGTAATACTTCTTCAATTAATGATGGAAGTATTCTTCTCTTGCACTTGAGGAATTGAGCTTGGATCACTTAGAAATAAAGCTTTATGATTAAATGATCAAAGGATTTTAATGAGATGTGTGAGCTATTTTTGATTAGAAAGAATGAGTGCAAAAGGTGAGAAAACAGCGGGGAATAGTCCAGTATTTATAAGATTTTCTGGAGGAGCGTCTACCTATGGGCAGTCCCCTTAAATAGGTTGTCTCACGAATCTACCTCTTCTCTTAAATAACTTCTTGAAGTCCCTTACCGCCATGGCGTACTCTTCGTCTTCACTACCGGAAGTCAAACACTCTTCATCACTAGATTCTTTCTTAGCCTTTAAAGCA
>BQNB010176469.1:0-13059 GCA_026074375.1 Tanacetum coccineum
CAAATATTCATTTAACCTGATGTTCTATGCATCAAACATACATTTACTGCATCGTAATTATAAAAATAGCATTCAAATATTATATCAAAAACCTGGTGTGCAATTTTAATAAACACATTTTTATGCATTTTTTTGTCAAATTTATTTAATATCAGATAGAGAACATGATTAAATGATGATGCACTTTCAACAAAACTTCAAAAATCATCAAATTATTGATCTAAATTTGATTAATCAACAAATTTGGTGTACTTACAAGTTGAGTCTTGCTTTCTCTTTATTTTCCTGATAATTAACGCATCAAAATTCACCCTTATTTCAGCGGAATATTGATCAAATTACAAAATTCATGCTTAATTCAATAGACTATTGATCGGATTACAAAATTACGGCATTTACGATTATTTTTGTGTGAAAAATAATGGTTGTTTTAATAGGATTTGGGGTTTTTTTTAGGATCTGGTAGAATTTTTTTATATCAAAGATTGAGATAAAGTATCGACTGGTTTTGGCGGATCATATGAAAAAATGAATACAAATGATGTGTTTTGATGTTCCCCCCTCTTAATTTCATTTTTTTTCTTTTTTCACCCTCAAGTTTCAGATGTTTGCAAAATCTACCTTATAGTTTGGTTTTTTAGGTTTTCTATCAATATAAGGTTTTCTCTAGAACCCATCCCTTTAAATATATTGTTGTGAATTGTGACTTGCAAGTTATTACAATAGGTAAATAGGTATGATATGGGGGTTAATTGTGAGTTCTCATAGATTAAAAGTTGAATATGAAATGATGGTTAGTTATGAATTGTGACTTGCAAGTTATTTTAATGGGCGGGAGATTAGTCATAAAGTCATAGACGACATTCTTCTTATTTTATAGATATAGCTTCCGAGTGCCTTGACAATGGCTTGGATATAACTCGCCACCTGATTCTAAATGTGCATGTTGTGCATTACATGTGTGGAGATGTTCGGGATGGTTTTGAAGAGGAGACCAATGTTCGTGATCCATAAGTTACAATTGAGATTTTACTAATAATGCCTTGACTTATCGATACATGTCTTTATATAATTTAGCATTAGATTTTTTGTACGAAGTGTTTTGTGGCAACGTCACATTTTTTAGTAGTCAAACAATATCATAAAAGGGAAAAAAGAGCATATATGAATATAAATTTTGGGAAAAAAACTATTTATGAGTTGGATATAAGGATACATGCACATTTGTTATTTTAGTTTTGAATCTAACATGGAGAAAATTATTTGTTTGTGGTTACGGCGTTTCATATGCGCTGACGTGGGTTATCCAAAAGGGTAGTCGCCTTGGGATTAGTTTGCTCGCAATATCGAAACTCAGGTTACCAAAAAAAAGGTTGCAAACCAAATTGTTTATCATATTATTGACATATTAATTTATTTTTCCTTTCAAAAAAATAATTGAACGTATTTATGTCGTTGTTGTTTGTTAATTTATTCGCAACGTAATTCTTTAATGAATAATTCCCTTCAACATTCCTGGGTTATCTGTGATGAAGATGGAAATCTCACTAATACCACCACCAATGTGGTCTACAAAGAAATGCTACACAATTTATGATGACATCTACATGTACATGTATATCGCATTCGTAGAATAAATGATTGATGCTTTTTGTAAAAAAAATTAATTTTTTTACCATCGTGTTTCATATAATGTATGTTTGAGTCTGATTATTACAAACTATATACTTTACGTTTGTTTATCTACGTGGTTCTTTCTAACTTATAACTTCGTAATACACATTGTCATTTACTACGTTTTTCAACGTTACCTAAAAATACCCGTGAATTTCACGGGTTGATAGAACACATGTATAAAGAAACCTTTCGGCCTATTTTCTTATATAAAATATGTTTTACCAATTCAATAAACTCATATCCAAACACTACATATCAAAGATCACATATCGCCCAAACAAACATAAGATTACTACTCCATAATCAAAGAAGTAATAAAACACATTATGAACTCAAACAATTCAATAATAATCATATTCAAAGGATAAACAAGATTATACCAAACTCCAAGAGAAAATGATGCTGATTTCACAAGAACACTTTATGATATTCAAAGTAAAACCCTAGAAACTATGAACAATTCTGTCACAATTGCTTATAGATTCGAAATAACACTTCAGTTATGCTTCTTTGATGGATCAAAATCTGGGTTTGTTGATGACCATCAAGCAAAACCATCCGAATTCCTTCAAGAACACCTCTAACTTTGATTCTAATGGTGGTGATGATGGTGTTATCAATGGTGGTTTGGATCAAAGGTTTTTCAAGCCTTTATCACAATCACACACACAACACAACACAGAACCCGCACCACACCACACAATCACAATCACCCATCTCCAACAACCACACACAATCACACACTAACACACAACAAAAACACCATCAATAACACGCACACCGCCACACAACAATCCTATCAAGTCACCAATCCACCAAATCCACATCAACCCAACACCACCCAAATCATCAACACACATACACACAAACAATCATCACAACATACAACAACGATCACACATCAAAACAAACCACCTACACGCATCACACATACATCACTAGTCACATCAATCGAAATCAAATCTACAAATCACCACATCACAACAACTATCACACGACAATCCAAAATCAACATCAAACACAACCACGACTCAAAAAACACCTATCCTAAGTAGTACAACACGATGGAGGTTTGTGTGTGAGAATATCTGAATGGGAGAGCCCAAAGTTTATTTATAGGCTTTGTCTAGGGACAAAGTGGCCGCACAAACTTATTTGTGCCGCCGACCCATCAGGTTTTAATGCATTTCGCATTTAATTGCAATTTAATTTTTTTCCACAGACTGAAAAGTGCGACCGCACATTGGGTAAACCGCTACACTTTCTGCAAACTTCAGCACCTGTCCTTTACATATTGTAGAAAGTAATTGAATTCTCTTAGCGTGGCCCGCTTGAACCAACTAAAACGTAAGTCGTAATGATCGAGTTATACCAAACAGTGAACACGTTTCCGGGAGATCATTAACATGAGAGGTTTGTGCTCAGATAAATGGAGAAGCTTTGGTTGAAAAGGTGGTTGATATGAAGGAACTGATGTCTTTGACCAACAATCTCTTGCAAAATGACCCTTCTTGCCACATTTGTGGCATTCAGTTTGGTCAGTTGATTTTGCACTGCTAAACCTTTGAGTACCCTTTTTGAAGAACCTTTTAGATTTGGCTGAAAGAGCTCTTGCTTGGTATTCTTCCTCTAAGTTATTTAGATACTCATGACTGCTTCTTGTATCCTCTTCATCATCAGGACTATCTTGAAAGTCCTGGACAATAGAGGTAGTAAGGAATGCAGTTGACAAAGGTGTTGCAGAGACAAGAGATTTGCTCTTTTCGGTCTCATAAATACTGTCTATTAGGTTTTCTTCATATTTGAGTTTACCAAATAGAGAAGCAAGCTCAGAATCTTTCACATGATTTGTGTTTCTGAGACTTTGTCAGAAACTTAGCCACTTCTTTGGTAACCCATTTATAAAACCAGTATTTATTTCAAGCTTTGAAAGTTTAATGCCATCATTTACTAACTCATTCATCAAAACTTTATATCTGGTGAAAGTTTGTGTTAGAGATTCACCTTCTTTGAATTTAAAGGTGTTATAGCACAACTTCAGGTCCATGACCCTACTTTCTTTCACATCAAAGGGCCCCTCATGATATAGTATCATGTCATCCCAAGTAGATTTTATAGTTAAGCAGTTTATGACAGAATTCATTTGGTCATCTGGAAGGACAGACATGATGAGACTTTTGAGTCGCTGATCTAAGTTAGCAAACTTTCACTCATCTGCAGTCCATTGTCCTTCTGGCTTCCTTTGACCAGCTGCCATAGGGATAAAAGGACCGTTTGAAATGATGTTTTCAAATTGAGGTTCAATACCAATGATATGGCACATGAATCTCTTTTTCCAATTGGTGAAATTTTCCACCTCTAGTACATGAGCTGCATTTAACTGGCCACCCCTGTATTCAAGAGTCTGTGGTACTTCTACTGCTGCCATTTAAGATGGATCTTGATTTTAAAAATCTTTAAGCCTTATATATATATATATATATATATCATGTTAAAGGGATTTTATAAACCAGAAGGATCTGATACCACTTGTTGGTCCCTAGGAATGTGATATAAGATTTATCAATTTAGACTAATCACATTCCATGGCAACGAAGTGAGTTTTAAACAAATATATATGAACAAAATAAAGAACAAGTTTAAAACATACATCAGTACATTTCAACGTATAAACTTTTATTAGAATCAAATAAAGAATCTATGACACACCTTGCTTGCTAATGAGGTGTCATTTTATACACTATTTCGGGGTCATTTAACCCTTTAAATCATACAAATATGCCCAGATTATGTGCTTAATCGTTTATTTTAAGGTTTTTAGCACTTGGATGACATTTAGAGGAAATACACGTGACTTGTACTCATTTGGAGAAGAAATGGACGAGATTACGGACCTACACCAAATCCTTGAAAAAGTATTGCTTATAGAACATGGAGACGGCATCGCAAGCATAAACCGACGCCGTCATGATCTTTTCAGTAGCGGCGTCTGGAATTTGGATACAGCGTCAGGACATGGCCGACTTAAAGAGGATCTAGAATCATCCACGTAGCGACATCGTCAGGACCATAACGTGACGCCGTCGCCACGATATCTCTATATATACAAAACCGATTTTAGGGTTTTAGTGTGTAACTTTTGGGGATAACTTTGTATAACTTAGGGAGAGGAACCCTAATCCTTGTAGCAGCTTTAACTCAAAACCCTATTGTACTACCTTGGATCCATGTTTTAATTCAAGTAAGGTTATTTATCATTAATCATTCAATATGTCTATTGTTTGTGGATTGGATTTATATTCCTTACTTCCTATATAACAGCGAGGCTAAAGCGCTTACGTCCTTGTATAAGCTTATGATTGCATAAAAGTTAGATTGTAGATCCTTTTACTGTTGCTTCTTGATGATGAATGTGCGCGTTAGGCCTTAGAAAACCATCTTTTATTTGTATCGCTGTTGACACATCTAGGGAAACACGAGTGCGTAGAAAGGATACCATAGGGTAACAGTCTTCATACTACCATGCCTCTTATGTGGTTGATCCCTCTTAAGGTATTTCACACGCATTTAATATACTCTTAGGGGCCTTGTAATAGTCTTCATACTACCTTACTTGTGCTTTGCCTTAACGAAATATTAAATAGATGACGGATTCGTGTAATTCGTTCATAACTTAGGAAATACTTACACATTACATCACAAGTGTGACAAGGCAACATGATTAGGAGAAACAATCTGATAAGTAATGCATTATTAAGTAAATACATTTAATTATCATAAAGTTATCACCAGTAGATTAGTTTATAATTAGTTTAGTTAATAGTTTATTGTTGGGAATTATATTGATTTGATGATACAAAACAATGATACAAAACAATGAAACAAGAATGAAACAAAAGGATCAAAGTCGACATTATGGAGTTTGTTAGAACTCCTTAGATCGTTTATAACTCGAGATTGTTTAGATCTCATCTAGGATTAACAATAACAAAGTTCATAGAATATGTATAGCGGAATTAACATAAGAACAATGTAATTGTAACAAGGTTTTTCTTCATTATCATTCACTACAAGCCTC
This sequence comes from Tanacetum coccineum, assembly GCA_026074375.1. Classification (NCBI taxonomy): domain Eukaryota; kingdom Viridiplantae; phylum Streptophyta; class Magnoliopsida; order Asterales; family Asteraceae; genus Tanacetum; species Tanacetum coccineum. The sequence goes on from BQNB010176469.1 coordinate 5,756, forward strand.
AATTCTACATGATCAATTGTAGAACGGTTATCTAACTATAACAGGAATCAAAGATCCTTGAGGCTAAACACAAAACTAACTCTAACTAGGCATTTACAAAGTAAACCATACACCTAGAACACACACTTTTACTAGACGTCTACATCTTGTGCACACATAATAACACGCCTGATATCTCTTTATATAATAGAGATTATCTAGGTTTACAAAGGAAACATAATACAATTAGGAATGTAAATCTTCCTAATATTTATCTTTATCTTCTAAGATCAAATCTTTTAGAATCTTCATGTACTCCTACATCTTGTAGAATTCCATAATGTCAACTTTGATCCTTTTGTTTTCCTTTTGTTTCATTCTTGTTTCATTGTTTTGTATCATCAAATCAATATAATTCCCAACAATAAACTATTAACTAAACTAATTATAAACTAATCTACTGGTGATAACTTTATGATAATTAAATGTATTTACTTAATCATGCATTACTTATCAGACTGTTTCTCCTAATTATGTTGCCTTGTCACACTTGTGATGTAATGTGTAAGTATTTCCTAAGTTATGAACGAATTACATGAATCCGTCGTCTATTTAATATTCTGTTAAGGCAAAGCACATGTAAGTTAGTATGAAGACTATTACAAGGCCCCTAAGAGTATATTAAATGCGTGTGAAATACCTTAAGAGGGATCAACCACATAAGGGGCAAGATAGTATGAAGACTGTTACCCTATGGTATCCTTTCTACGCACTCGCGTTTCCCTAGATGTGTCAACAGTAATACAGACAAAAACTGGTTTTCTAAGGCCTAACGCGCATATTCATCAACAAGAAGCAAAAGTAAAAGGATCTACAATCCGACTTTCATGCAATCATAAGAAAATACAAAGGTCACATGTTATAAAGGAAGTAAGAAGATAAATCAATCACACAACACATAGACATATTGAATGATTAATGATAAATAACCTTACTTGAATTAAAACATGGATCCAAGGTAGTATAATAGGGTTTTGAGGCCCTAAAAACAACATTTAAAGCTGCTACAAGGACTAGGGTTTGTCTCCCTAAGTTATACGAAGTTATCCCAAAAGTTACACAATAAAACCCTAAAATCGGTTATGTATATATAGAGGTATCGTGGCTACGGCGTCGCGTTATAGTCCTGACGTTGTCGCTACATGGATGATTCTAGATGCTCTTTAAGTCGGCTACGTCCTGACGCCGTCTCCAAATTCCAGACGCCATCACTGAATAGATCATGATGGCGTCGCTTTATGCTTGCGATGCCGTCTCCACGTTCTGTAAGCAATACTTCTTCAAGGATTTGGTGTAGGTCCGTAATCTCGTCCTATTCTTCTCCAAATGAGCCCAAGTCACGTGTATTTCCTCCAAATGCCATCCAAGTGCTAAAAACCTGAAAACAAACGATTAAGCACATAATCTGGGCATATTTGCATGATTTAAGGGGTTAAATGACCCCAAAATAGTGTATAAAATGACACCTCATCAAATACCCCCTACACTTGGGATTTGCTTGTCCTCAAGAAAATGGGCTTTTCTACCTAGACAATAGCAATATGAGGGTCATTTAACCTACTCTTTAAAAGTATTTTAAAACACAACCTTCTAGACCTCGTAATTAAAAGCACAGAAAGAATATACTCGCACCTCACATAAGTGTTTGGGATTCTATCTTTCACTTGGGTGTATAATAAATTATAACAACTATGGGGAAATGGAAAATCAACACTCATTACCTGTCATAGCATATAAATTACCATAGGCTTGGTAAAGGATCAAACCTCCACCGCTAGGCGCAAGCATTATTCATTACTATCTAAGAGGTCTTTTAAAGGGTTGTAGGGTGTAGGTGTAAGATAACATAAAATGGAAACAGAAACGGAAACGGATGGGATACATTTGGGTGGCTTTGGGGTGGAAGGGTTAGCTAATTATTTATACAAATACACGTTGGTTTGGTTGCTAAGCCAAGACTAGGACGAAGATATATAAACTCTACACAACTCTACATCAATTTCTTTCTTTTTCTTTTCTGTTTTTCTCTTTTTCTTTGAATAACATAATACATCACTCGGGGCTTATAGATGCACCCCTACACTTTAACTTTTACATACTTTACAAGCAAACTATTCTATGACCCGAATTGAGGTGAATCAACATAACATGGAGCTTATTAAGCTCTATTGGGGGTAATAAATTACTTCTTTCCCAATTCTTCATAAGATGAATACTACCATGAATCCCAATCGTCCCAAAATAGTATTTACAAGGATAAGGACTTAGCAACCGTGTACTCAATAATTAACTTGGGTTTAAACAATAATGTACTAAAAGCGAGTACATACAAGGTAGGCTAAGGCGATTTGGGTGTAACGATTTGTTTAAGGGTGACAATTCTCTTCATTAATAGTCTGGCTTAACCAGAAAATTACGAGAACCGTAAAAAAGGATAGGCTCGGAGGGTTGTACTAGGGGTATCCTGCACTAAAGATGAGTGCATGGACTAGGGTTCGTCTCCCTAAGTTATACAAAGTTATCCCAAACGTTACACACTAAAACCCTAAAATCGGTTCTGTATATATAGAGGTATCGCGGCGACGGCGTCGCGTTATGGTCTTGACGTCGTCGCTACGTGGATGATTCTAGATCCCCTTTAAGTCGGCTACGTCCTGATGCCGTCTCTAAGTTCCAGACGCCGTCACTGAATAGATCACGACGGCGTCGCTTTATGCTTGCGATGCCGTCTCCACGTTCTGTAAGTAATACTTCTTCAAGGATTTGGTGTAGGTCCGTAATCTCGTCCGTTTCTTCTCCAAATGAGCCCAAGTCACGTGTATTTCCTCCAAATGCTATCCAAGTGCTAAAAACCTGAAAACAAACGATTAAGCACATAATCTGGGCATATTTGCATGATTTAAGGGGTTAAATGACCCCGAAATAGTGTATAAAATGACACCTCATCAAATACCCCTACACTTGGGATTTGCTTGTCCTCAAGCAAATGGGCTTTTCTACCTAGACAATAGCAATATGAGAGTCATTTAACCTACTCTTTAAAAGTATTTTAAAACACAACCTTCTAGACCTCGTAATTAAAAGCACAGAAAGTATATACCCGCACCTCACATAAGTGTTTGGGATTCTCTCTTTCACTTGGGTGTATAATAAATTATAACAACTATGGGGAAACGGAAAATCAACACTCATTACCTGTCATAGCATATAAATTACCATATGCTTGGTAAAGGATCAAACCTCCACCAATAGGCGCAAGCATTATTCATTACTATCTAAGAGGTCTTTTAAAGGGTTGTGGGGTATAGGTGTAAGATAACATAAAATGGAAACAGAAACGGAAACGAATGGGATACATTTGGGTGGCTTTAGGGTGGAAGGGTTAGCTAAATATGTAACACCCCCAAATTGGGTCGCAGCGGAATAAGGGTCCGGGGCGTGTTACTTCATAGATCAATAGCACAAGATATATAAGAACGACACAAAAAGTCGTTTAAAATGATACATTGGATTTAATTAAAAGACTTAATACAAAAGCATATAGCTTTACTTGTTCATTGTTAAATATTACAAAAGATGACAATACATTTCCCAAAATTTGATGCACATAAATATTTAAGCGTGCAATCCAATGCATCCCCGGCACCTTATGCCTATTGACCTCCTGAAAACATTGCTTAAAACGTCAACAAAAATGTTGGTGAATTCATAGGTTTAAGTAATTAAATTATGCAGGACCGCAAGACTTTCTCCGTAATACTACAACAAATGCAGGTATTACAAAACCAGATTACATTTACACTAAGCTCATGACACTGAAGCTCGACATCATTGTGATTTTGACAGCTGATGTATTGACCCGGTTTCTGCCTAGGTGTATGGAGGGCTTTATTCTTTTCACCCTTTTGATGAGGTGTCATTTTATACACTTTTTTGAGGTCGTTTAACCCCCTAAATCATGTGTTTATGCCCAAAATAGGTACTTAATCATTCCTTTTTAGGTTTTTTGCATTTGGAAGGCATTTGGAGGAAATACACGTGACTTGGGCTCATTTGGAGAGAAACGGACAAGACTACGGACCTACACCAACATGGCTCAAGAATTTCTCTATAGTGGCTGGAGACGGCGTCACAAATATAACGTGACACCGTCACAACAATGATTAAGATGGTGTTACGAGTTTCCAAAACGGCGTCAGAGCACACGACCCATCCCATTATCTAGAATATTCTCTTTCATGATGGCATAACGATTAAAACGCGACGCCGTCACAGTGATTTTCCTATATATACAAACCCGAATTTATGGTTTTGAGTGTGTAACTTTAGAATAAATAGGGGTACGAAACCCTCAGTTCGTTTAGCAGGTTAGGGACGGAAATTTAGGGCATAATAACTTATTGTACTTCCTCCAACTCATGTTTTAATTCGTGCTAAGTTTTTTTAAACATTCAATATGTCTATGTGGTTGTTGATTTCATCTAGTCTTGCTTTATTATACATGCATAGGCTAAGCCTCTATTGTGTTTTATTTATGATTATATGAAACCTGAATGTAGATCTTAGTGTGTTGCTTCTTGTGATGGATGTGCATGTTGGCCTTAGAAAACCAGCTTTGTCTGTATCGTTGTTGATTTTGTCTAGGGAAACATGATTGCTGTAGAAAGGATACCATTCGAGTAACTGTCATTCATACTCCGTACAACCTAATATGGTTGATTCCACTCTTAATATATTTTCACATGCACTTAGTGTCCCTTAGGGCCCGTGTAATAGTCTGGCACTACTACCTGCTTGTGCATTGCTCTAACGGAATGCTAAGTAGAAGGCGGGTTCGTGTAATTTTTTCATGACTTAGGAAATATTACACAGATTCATCACAAAGTGTGACAAGGCAACAAACACTATGAGAAAGCAATCTAGGGGAGTAATACATGATTAAAGTAAACATCAGTCTTGTATCTTAATGTTTATCCCATTAGTTTTAGATTTATATTTAGTTTAATAGCTAAAACCAAACCAATCTCTTCAATTGTATGATTTACTTGATTTCCATAAAACAAAAATACAAAAAGAATCTTCCCTTAACCTTTAGAATTTTGTTAGACCGTGATCAAGCCTTCCCAACCTATTCCTCGAGTGAATGATAGCAACCCCTAGAGTCTTGCCTATACTACTACTACAACGAATAGGTGCTCTGCCTAGGGAGTTGTAAAACTTCTTGTTGAAGTCTAACGACGACCACATCAAGTTTTTGGTGCCGCCACCTGGGGAATAGTTAGGTTTTAATCATAGTTTAGCTTAGTTCTACTTGCTTGAATCCTTTCAAGTAAGATTTAATTTTCGTATATTAGTTTTCTTGTTGTCTATCTTTTTCTTTGTTCCCTTTGTTCGTAACATTTGTAAATTTGTAAATTATAATGAATATGTATGGTTATTCTAGCGTAGGTAGGTTTGATGTATTCTTTCGTGATTAACTCTTGGTGTTCCAACAACCTCAATATGAATCTCTTTACGAATTGTTTGACTCGTTTCAAAGAATAATCCGGAAAAAGTCCAGAATCGTGGCCCTTAGTATATGGACCTAATTGATTATTTTCTTAAACATCTCGATTTGTTATCCTGTCATATCATCATTTTGACAGAAGAAGGGGATCTTAGGAAATTTAGTGATATAGGAGCATGGTATGCCATAGAGGATTGTGCCCAATATGATAAAAAATGTGGCAACCCAACAAGCATTATTTCTGATGAAACAATAGCAAATCCAAATGCTCAAATAGTTAGGGATGATATGGTTAGAGTACAGGTACCTAGGTGCATGGCATGGTTAGATTATGATGAGCATGTAGATAGCCTAAGTACGATGTATAATGAGGTAGGAGTTACGAGCCCTGAGAGTACCACACAAATCCTACCGTCATTTGAGGAATACACACTGCCTATGACTTACCCGGAAGAAGTAGAAAAGACTTTAGGAACCCTGATAGAGGTAGAACCTTTAAACGAAACAAAACTAGAGGAATTAGGGCTTGCTATCGCTATAATCGTGTATAACTCCTTTTAGTTCTAGGGAAGTTCCTAGTTTTGATGGACCGGAGCCTCAACCTTTACTTAATAGTCCATCATTCGATGTAAGTCTAGGAGACGTAATAGGCTCCAAACCACCCATCAAACCACATAGTCCAGATAGTTCTAGGATGAAGGTAGCTAAGATTATTTAACAACTCACACACTCACTTCACTAAATGTTTTTTAAGGCAAATTCCCATCCTAAGGGTGTGTATAGTTATTATAACCCAGGTATAGATGACCCTAAGAGACATTTTGGATTTAAACCGGGTTTATTAGGAAAAAGTGTATCCCTAGGTGTTGATATTTTAAATTGGGAGATGTTTGATGATGATTGGGGATTAGAATCTAAGGAAGTTTCTCCTCTAGGAGAAGAACTTAGTTTATTTGATAGGTCAAATGAAGTAGAGAGAGGTAGAATTTTAGAAGCACAGCGTTTAGAGCCTATTCTTCAATAACAAATTTCTCAACGTATGGCTGCTTCTCATCACGATGGTATGTACCATTACTATCACCCGCACTTGAACTCAAATGTAGGGGAACCCTCCCCTTTATTTGTTAAATAAGGGTAGAGTCAGGCTCGTGACTCGAACAAAAACAAGCGCTTCTTGGGAGGCAACCCAATTTACTTTTCTCATAAATTAGGAGTGTCTTGTGTGTTTTAATTCTTTATAGTTTGTTTTATTATGTTTGAACTATCTTGTAATCATGCTTTGTTTGTCTTTAACCACGTCTTAATTTCAAGCAAAGGTATTCTACAAATAATAAGTGTAGGGGAATTTATCCGGCTTTTGAGCCAAGTTCAAACATGTTAAATAAATTGTTTAGATTAATTCGCGTCATATGATTGAATTGTTAAATCTCAGGTTTTATGCAGCCATTTGTACAGGAATTAACTTATGGAATCAAGTGCAGGAAATTTTTCATCAAAAACAAAAATTTCATTTTCACAGACTGTGGAGACGGCGTCACGATTAACACACGACGCCGTCACCACGATACCTGTGACGGGGTCACAAAAAACCCTGACGGCGTCAAACGCCTAGGTCTAGAAAACTTAAACTTTTTAATTATTTTTGAAAATAAAACTTGCATAACATATAATATATGTATTCTTCTGCTATAAACCTATAAAACCTAATGAATTTAACAATTCTCTCATCCTATCGTTACTGCTTTATCTTGTCAAACCC